>CM033107.1:8506702-8551690 GCA_019321725.1 Paulownia fortunei | reverse complement strand
GTTATGATGCATTGCAAGATGTTTCTCATGACTTATGGATTTTTGGAATTAATGAATTAATTCCAAGTTGATTAATTAATTAAATTAATTAATCAGAATAATTAATTTGTTCAACTAAGTCACAAGAGTTGTGAGCCCGCAGCTAGCTTAGAGTGAGCCTAAGGGGTTACACATAAAATTTGGGCAAGTTTATTTATAGCCTAGAAATTAATCCAAGTATTGGATTAAATTAATTTATGTTATTAATTTATGGGGCTTAAATTAATTCGAGTATTAAATTAATTAATTAGATTAATTGATTGGACCTAATTAGATAAGAGAGTCTAATTAGAATATTTAATTAATTGATTGGATCAATTAATTAAGATGAGCCTAATTAATTTATTAGATAAAGTAATTTAATTGATTGGATTAATTAAACTAGGGCCTAATTGATTAATTAAGCCTAGGCCCATTAGGTATGGGCTTGTAGAAAGTCTATTAGGAAATTAGATTGAGAATCCAATTCGGATTGGGAATCCAACTCCTAAGAGGTAATAAGGACAAAGAAAAGTCTGTATGAGATAAGTAAACTTCCTAATAGAGTTGGAGATAAAGAAAAAATGAGAGTCCAACATGGAAAGGAATTACGGTAGCCTTTATGACAAACTTCTTGGACATTTTTTTGGGGACTGTTTACTACAGATTATTTGCTAACGTGTAGAAACGGCCCTCTTTCTCAAGAAAAATATTTTCTTCATCTCAAAAATTTATCTTTTCTTCCTCCTTTATTCTCCAAATGTTTGCCAACCTTTTACCTAATTTAATTTTTAATTCAATTATTGAATTAAGAATTAAATCAAACACCTCAAACACTAATTCTTAGTATGTTCTTGTTTTAAATAAAATTATTTTAGGATAGAATTAACAAATCAAAAATTACTAGCATAAGATTCAGTTGTGAGTGGGCATCCTAGGTGTGGATACCATTAGAAGGATAACATTTGAGATCTTAGAGTAAATCAATTTTCAATAAAAGGGGTTTGATTTGAAGAACTTGGAGATTGATTCGTGCTGGGATAACGATTTGAATCATTTCCATACCTACATTAGTCGGAGTGCAAATCAGGGTAACGATTTCTGAAACCTTATTGCTTTAAGTATTAGAAAAATGCACAACTAACTAATCACAAAAGGATTTTGGGATTAGTTTTAGTACATATGATTTAATGTATATTTATATTTTTTAAAAATTTTAAATTCTGTTGTGTATACATTTTTTAGAATCGCGCGAACCCAATTGGCACTTGGTGCTATAGTGTCCACCTCCATATAACTCACATGCGATGGTTTATACCTTCATCGCTGAAACACCCATGCTATCTATCTTTTTGTTCAATGCTTTTATTTGAGCTAAAAGGGCTGAGTATGTGTCAATGGCGTACACCCTTGTTGTTCTTTTTCCCAAAATCCTATATGTTTTCCATTAATAACTAGTGGATACTATTTCTTCCAATAACTCTTATGCATCATCTAGAGTTTTCCTCATGATTGTGCCTCTGGTCGTTGCATCTATCATGGATCAGTTGGTGGGTGATAGGCCATTGTAAAATGTTTACACTTGAAGTTAATTAGGTAAATCATGGCGAGCACACCTCCACAATAAATCCTTAAACCTTTCCCAGCTTCATAAAAAGATTCCAAATCAAACTATGCAAATGTGGATATATAATTTTTCTTCTTCGTGGTTTTGGAGGGCGGAAAGTATTTGGCAAAAAAAGCTTGTGTTATGGCCTCCCAAGTGGTAATGGATCTGGCAGGCAAATAGTTGAGCCAACACTTGGCTTTATCCCATAAACAAAATCTAAATAGCCTCAAATGAATGGCATCAACGATTACTCCATTACGCATGAAAGTGGGCAAAAAAAATTCATGTTATTGATTTCGTTGCATGTTATTCATGTTATTGATTTCGTTGCTAAATAAATATAATAATTTTTTAAAAAATATTTCCAAATTGAAATTATGTTCAATTCTACTTGATTGACCAATAAACTAACAACAATAAAATTACACATTAGATGAAGACCACTAATATAGAATTTCAATATGAATACAATGAAATATAAAAGAATGTAGGTGCATATCCATAACTAAGAATACCTAATTGTCCTAGCATGTAATCAAAATCTTAAGCGAAACAAATGACTGTCCTCACAAATGTGATGGCTAGGAATGAGTAATCGACTGGTCTATAGAATGGTGTTGGCCCAAAAATGGTGCTAACCAAGAGAATTATGTTGGTCTAAAGCTTGGTATTGGACACGAGGATGCAAAAATGGTGTACTAGTAATAAGATATTGACTAGGAGTTGAAGTTGTGAAGTAGCCAGAAGCTGGAGTTGGAGCTGGGTTGAGAACTAGCTAGGGCTTCAACAAAGTATTAACCGAGACTAGCATTGATAAGATCATAATTTGATGTAATTTTTATACCCTAAATACCATGATCTTGATGTGTTTTAGTATGCATTTTAATGGTAATTGTACTTTGTTTTGATAAATTCTAGTTTAAGGATATTTTTGAAGAAAATGGTTGAAAAGAAGAAAACGTTGAAAATAGAGGAGCAAAAATGACGCTTAGGCTCCATTTTGTTACGCCAAGGTGCCAATTAAAAGATGGTTCCTGGGCTCCATTGCAAAGTGCCTAGGCGCCAAGTGTAGGGCCAAAACTGAATGCATGGCCCTAGGCATTATTCCCTTCATGCCTAGGTGCCAATCGCATACCATAAAAGATTATGTAGCTGTTTTTGTGCAACAAGTGGCAGAAAAATATGGATGTTGGCATCTTTCTTGTTACTTACATTGTAGATACATTGTATACAACACAATCTATGTGAGACACTATGTATATATCATACATACTCTCATATCACATCCGATATCAACCATTATGCACATTTTACACCTAAATTCTCACTCAAAAATCCTATCTACAAAAACACACACTTCTTCACATTTCTCCACACCCCCATAAAAGCACACACACCCATTTCAAGGAGCTTGGGATTTGAAGCCAAGAAGAGGAGGAGCTTATCTCAAGCATTGAAAATTCAATAGAAGAAGTGAAGACTCTCTTGTGGGTTGTAAATTTCTCCTTTAGTTTCTTCTTAAATTTGTTTAGTTTTGAAAAATTGTGTAAAAACAATGATGTTGATGAACAAGAGGTGCTTACTAGATTCCAACATGAGCCAAACCATCTTTTGTCAAGGCTTAGAAAGCTATTTCTATGAGTTTATGAGTTAATATCTTGTTTGTGGTATAGATGATGTTTGATTTGTGTTGAGCATATATTATGTTCTTAATGCTTTTTGATGTTTAACCAACTTTGAAATGATCTTTGTTGTTTTGATTGATACCAGAAGGTAGTGCTACAATAAATGTTCGTGTAATATATGTCGTGGACTAGGTCGCTATATGGATATAGGATTTAATACATGCAATAGTCATAGACGTGAAAGTCGAAAGCTAGAGGAATTTACAAAGTCCAATGCATCATTAGTAGGTTTAACCCATTATAGGGATATAACCTGTTACCTTCTAGTAGTAGAGTTGATATATCTTAGGAGAGAATATCAAATACAATCGTAAGTCCCACTATCACACAACCAAATACTAATCCTAACCACGAACTTGTGAAATAATGAAATAGAATAGTGATCTATGGTCTTGACTCTTCTCTTTATTGGATTCTATCCCCTGCATCCCTTGACTTTACTTTCTTCTTTGTTAGCTATTTGTTTTAAGTTTTAAATAAAACCTATCATTCTTTGATTTGGTCAAATATAATCAGACAAGTCTAAAATTTGGTACTTGCACACACACTTATTTGGGAGACGATATTTGTGTACCCAAACACTTTATTACTTGTTGACTAGTGCACTTGCTAGTTTGTGTGGGACACAAAGCACACATACACCATATTTTTGGTACCATTGTTGGGGAATGTGTCTTTGCAATATTAAAGTTAGTTTGAGTATTTTACTTGCTTTATTTTTTATTTTTTATTTTATTTTTGTTCAAGTTACTTTGGAGTTCTTATTTTGCATCGTAGGACCTCATTGGTTCATAACCTGGTCATCCACTTTGGATCTTTATCCATACGATCTAGAAATTGAAAGAACACTTCATAGTTTGAAGAAAGAAGTAAATGAGGAGATAGCTAACAACGAGCAAGATGGTGAAAATCAATTTTTATTGGAAAAATATACTTAATATCCATCAAAATATGCTTTGCTGAAGAATTATATGTGTAATATTTTAGAATATGCTAGTGTTCAAATGGATTTATGCATGCTAATAACAGGGATGGAATTATTCGTTCCTGATCAACGATGAATGCTTCTTTGGTAAATTTTCTTGCAAAATTAGAAAGGAAAAAATCCTTTGCTAAAATTAGCTACAACTAATTTAGAAAGGAAATGTTTTTGTCCCTAAAGTCGTTGCTAGTATAAATTGGCAACAAATTTGGTTCAACTTTCATTGTCCCTGATTGTTATATTTCTGGATTCAGAATTGTAAGAAATAAAAATAAATAAAATAGGTTATGGGTCACCGATGAGGTCTGACCCGACCCAAATGATTTGAAATCATTTTGGTGGAAGTAGCTTGAGTTGGGATGGTTTCTTGGAGCATAAAACCACCCCACCACAACATGTTAAGAAAAAATGACTCTGACATACACCACCTTAAAATTAGAAGTTAACTCTCCTTATCAGAATTTTTTTTTTCTCTCTCTGTAAAAGCAAAAAAAAACACAACACAGAAAAGAATAAGCAAATAAGGGCTATTGTGATCAAATGCAAGTCATTATAAAAAAAAAAAGCATTTGGATTATGGAAGTGAAGCCATTTCCATAGGTGATTAGTTTCTAAACCTTGTTCAAGTATCAAAATACAAGAAAAGGTAAGTGAACGAACTTTAAAGATCCGTATTTTTAACATAAAATTTATGAGAAAATTCATGAAATTCGTTATTTTAATTCCATCAATGGTATTAGAGTAAGTTTTAGTTTATATCCTACATTAATTTTGCTCTTTCATGGTAAATCTTAATATGGCTCGAATTATGCTTTCAAATTTTAAAAAGAAGCATTTTATATATTGTAGAAGCATGCCTTAAAATTTTATGGCTTCATGTTTTATGTATGATGCGATATTATGATTTTATCATCAAAATTGCAATAACTTTATCTTCATTTTTTAGTACTTTTTTGTTTAAATTATGGAACAATTTTATATGGTTAGAATCCTTATGAAATAATCTTTCCAACCATATATTGCATGATTAAAAAAGCTTACAAATGAGTGAGATATGACCTTCAAAAATTAGGATGGTGTATTAGAGTATTCTGAAAATTTTGGAGAAGAAGATGAATACTAAATAGGGAATCCCACTCTCGGATGTACATGTGTGAGACCCAAACTTATAGTTATAAGTGTTGAATTTCAAAATGGATAGTACCGTTGGATTTAGAAGGGTCAAAAATAGGGGGCTAGTCAGAGCGGTATCTTTAAAAAATGCTAGAAAGGCGGCACGTGTGGATCACGCGCCGAGACAGCGCTTCCCACGTGCGGCGGCACGTGGGGTGTGTGCGTATGTCTCTGGCCGTTGTTTTTTAATGGAAATAATATGGTTTTGATCAGAATTTAGTCTATTTTTTTGTAATTTAAAATTTATATTTTCAAAATTGAAAATTATTTTTTTAAAATTTTTTACCTTTAAAAATTGTATAAAATTATAGAAAAAAACTTTTTGACTGAAAAAATTCAGAATTTTTTTTAATAAATTCTGAAAAATATTTACTATACTTTGGCTACTTAGATGAAAATTTATAAATTGTTTTGATTAATTTGCTCATTAAATTATGTATGAAAATTAGTTTTTCATACAAAAAAATTATAGAATTGAGCATGTTTATAATTTTGAGTGCTTAGAAAATTTTCATCTTATATTCTTAAATATTAGAATTAGCTTTATTTTCAATCTAATATTTATTCTCATTTTCTAGATATGGCGATAATCAAACACACTCTTAGCATTCTACAGAGGGAAGCTAGAGAATGAAGAACTCTATAGTGTTTGGCAAAGTGGTAAATTTTTAAGAATTATATAATGGATACAAATCACTCTTTGCCACAACATCTTATGATGATGAAGGAAAAACATAAGGAGCTTCATCATTTGGGTTAGAATTTCAATAGATATAGTTATTATGTAGAGCGCCGAATGATTAAAAATTCTCTACTCGAAGAGTGGAGTGATATTATTAATGAAATAATTGATCAAAAGGGAGATATAGATCTTAAAGTATTGCGATCAAGGTTGATTAAGATATGGAGGAAAGAGATGGAACTCAAGATGAAGAAATTATTATCTTTGAGGATAAATTTTGATCGTCGTATCTTAAAGTTCACTCCAACAGACAGGCTTTTGGAAGGAATGACTAATATGGTGTCTTGTTTATGTGTTAGGAAAAAAAATTATTTTCCTTAAGGAGATGACTCGTTATGTATATATGTTTGCTGTATTAGTATTTATGAACCTATTATGTAACATATGTTAATGTACTTCATGCTATGTAATATATATTTGTTTCAAAGTATATATTGTGAATCTTTTAAAGATGCAATATTTTTAAGATTATGTGATGACAATACAAGCTTATTATCATATATATATATATGACAAGATGGATTCTTGTATAGCATGAGTTATGCAATTAAGTACGAGTTTTAGGTTAGAAGAATTTAAGCGATTCTCACCTTGAACTTATTAATGTTTTGTTACTCCAAAATTAAATTTATGATAATAAACATCTGGACTATAGATGATGATTGGGAACTGAGTGAACTTTTGAATCTATACCATACGTAAACTTATCATAAATATTAATTTTAAGTACAAAATTAAATGTGTATATTTAATGAGCATTAACGTATGTAATCACCTTTTAAAATACAGACCATGGCATCAAAATCTATCATAGTTGACCTTAACAAAGATGATAAACTGAATGGTGACAACTATGACACTTGGCGCCATAAGATTTGATATGTACTAGATGAACAAAATGCATTGGAGGGCATCAACCAAATCGTGTAAGACCCTGGTGTGGGCAATACTACTCAATAGAGAAGGGATCAAGAGGCTTACCAGTCGTGGAAGAAGAAAGATTCCACTGCTCGTGCTATTCTGGTTAGCTCCATGATTGATGACCTCATTCATTAGTGTGAGCCATATGCTATTGCTCATAACATCTAGGTGTACCTCAGGAAAAAATATAGAGGTATGATTGTCACTCATTTGAGGCAGCTGACTATCAAGTTTGATACTTATAAGAAGCAAGTTGATCACAACATCAAACAGCATCTGAGAACTATGTCAAACATGATACATAAATTAAAGTCAGTTGGCCATATCCTCTTTGATGAGCAGCAAGTTCAAGCTTTGATCCGATCTCTTCCTAACAACTGGAGCATCTAAAAAAGTCAATCTGATTCATAATCATAGCATTAAGACTTTCTCTGATGCTACTTGTTATGTTGAACTTGAGGATAAGTGGCTTGGTGCTGCGAAGTCCATAGCAAGTGCTTTTGTAGTTGAATCCAGTTCCAAAAAAGGTTCGGCTTTAAACACAAGAGGAACTAAAAGAAAGGTAAGAAGGGGAAAAGAGATTGGAGAAAGGTCCAAGAAGAACAACCTGAATCCTAGCCACAAGAACAAACATAAGCATTTTGGGGAAGAAGAAAGACAAGAGCAAAATAAATTACTATAACTGTCAAGCACTTGGTTATTTGGCTCATGAGTGCCCTGAGTCTAAAAGGGTAGGACTTAATAACACTTTTTTAAGTGTTATATATATCTCTAGTACTGTTTTATTAATTAAATCTTTTCATGTATATATTATAGACTCAAGTGCAACAGACCATGTAACTAGAGATCGTGAAGTGTTTGTGGATTTTTATCAAGTTCCTTATGGTACGAGATTGATATATGTAGAAAATAACACCCGAGTTGAAGTCAAAGGCATTGGCACTTGCAAACTAGAGTTGTATGGTGGCTAAACACTTATTCTACATGATGTCCTCTATGCATCGGAGATTCAACAAAATTTGATTTATGTAATTGTTCTTTAGTTTGAACTTTAGTAATAGTTTGGTACGTATTTACTATGGTAATATGTATTATGGGAGTGGACATCTTAGGGATGGTTTTATGGTGTTGGATTGTGACAGACAAATGTTTAACTATTATGCTTATCGTTATATTTCATTAAATATTTGTTCATCTAGTGTTGCAAATATAGATGTTTATACTTGGCATGCTAGATTAGGTCACATTGGGCAAGATAGGATAAATCGACTAATAAAAGCAGACTATTGGGTTCTCTTTCTAAAGTTGATTTGCTACTTGTGAACATTGTCTTGCTGGAAAGATGATATGAAAACTATTTGGAAAGGCCATTAGGGCAAAATTTCCATTGCAATTAATCCATTCGTATATTTGTGGTCCTATGAGTATTAAGGCTAGGCATGGAGCTTCATATTTCATTACATTTATAGATAATTTTATGCATTTTAGTCATATCTATTTGATTTCTCATAAGTCTGAGGCACTAGAGTATTTTAGACATTATGTAAATGAAGTGGAAAATCAAACAGATAAAATAATAAAAACTTTAAGAGCTGATCGAGGGCATGAATATCTATCTAATCAATTCAAGGATCTCTGTAATGAAAAAGGTATAATTAAACAATTAACTATTCCTCACACATCAAAAAAATGGTATTATTGAAAGAAAGAATAGAACATTGTTAGATATGACGAGGTCTATGATGGCGCAAGCTAACTTGCCTATTTTCTTTTGGGGAGATGCTTTTTTAACTGTGGTATATATTTTGAACAAAGTGCCTTCAAAATTAGTATCTTCTACAACTATGAACTTTGGACTAGTAGAAAGCCATACCTAAGTAACCTTAGACCCTGGGGATCAATTGCTTACATTCATGACTCTTTCAATAAATTTGCAAAGTTAGGTCCTGGAGAAAAGAAGTGTATCTTTATCAGATACTCTGAGTAGTCTAAAGGTTATGTGTTCATAAGTGAACAAGATGATGGAAGTATTACTCAGACAGAATCATGAAATGCGACATTTCTAGAGAATGATTTTCCTAGTAGAAGTGAAATAAAGGAGAAAGAACCTTTATTTGAGTTGCCTAATTAAGAAAATGACTATGTGCAAGAAAGATCATTAGAAATTCAAGATGAAGAGTTAACACTTGATCCGAGTGGGAGCAATTCTCATCAAAATTATCTATCTGAATCTCAACTTCAGAAAAGTAACATGAAAGGTATGTCCAAACGTTATTATGAGATTAAAGGGCATGCTTTTATCATATCTCCAGCAGATGAAGAAGAGCCTAAAAACATATATGACACTCTATCTTGTCCTCCAAAGGACAAGTGGATGAAAGCAATGAAAGAAGAAATGGAGTCTAAGGAATTAAACCATGTCTGGGAATTGGTTGATCTTCCATTTGGGCATAAAGCTATTAGGAACAAATAGGTTCTTAAAATTAAAGAAATGCTGCTGGAACTGTTGAGAGGTATAAGGCTTGACTAGTGGCAAAAAAGTAATACCCAACAAGAGATATTTAATTATGAAGAAACTTTCTTACCAGTAGTAAGATTTACCTCTATTCACCTACTATTGGCTGTAGTGGCTAATTTGGATTTAGAATTACATGAAATGGATGTTAAGAAGGCTTTTCTCAATAGAGATCTTGAAGAAGAAATCTACATAGAACAACCAGTAGGTTTTGTTATCAAGGGCTAAGAAAATAAAGTCTACATATTGAATAAATCAATTTATGGCCTTAAACAGTCTTCCAGACAATGGTATTTGAGATTCCACAAAGTGATAATCTCATATAACTTTATCATGATAGATGAAGACCATTGTGTTTATGTGAAAATGTCCAATAGAAAGTTTGTAATTCTATCTCTTTATGTTGACGACATATTCTTAACTGGTAATGATAAGGAGTTTCTTCAAACCATTGAGAAATGGTTACTTCCAACTTCGAGAAAAAGGATATGGGTGAGGCAAATTATATTCTTGGTGTTAAAATTCATAAGAATCATTCTAAGAGACTACTTACATTATCTCAATAATTAGTATTAAGAAGATTCTAGAATGATTTAAAATGGAAAGTTGCAAACCCATCGATAGTCCTGTGCCTAAAGGAAAAATTTAAGCCGAGAAATGTGCCCAAACACTTTAGAAGAAAAACTAGGGATGTACAAAGTACCATATTCCAATATTGTTGGGAGTCTTATGTTGCTATGATATGAACTTGTCCCGATATTTGTTATGACATGGGTCTAGTTAGCAGGTATCAATCCAATCCAGGATGAAGACACTGGAGTACAGTTAAAAGGGTTTTTAGATACATGAAAGGCACTACATATTATTTTCTTTATTAGCGAGAAAAGGATCTATTACTGAAAGGATACACAAATACTGACTGAGGTGGTGATTTAGATGAACGTAAGTCCATCTCTGGATATGCTTTCTTGCTAAATGGTGGTGTTATATCTTGGAGAAGTAAGAAATAAACTTATATATCCCAATGGAAGCAGAATTTGTGGCACGTGCCTCCGCAGTACAAGAAGGTGTTTAGTGGAGAAAATTCTTATATGATTTGGGAGTAGTAAGCAGTTATGTGGGAGCTGTAATGATTTACTATGATATCAGCTATTACTTTCACTAAAGACCCCAAATATCATAGAAAAACCAAACATATCGATGCAAAGTACAATTTTATTAAAGAAATAATTAAGAAGAAAGAGGTGATTTTGAAGTACATGCCTATACATTTTATGGTGGTTGATCCTCTTACTAAGCCAATACATAGAGATATCTTTATTAGTCATGTTAGGTCTCCTGGTTTGTGTAGAATATAATTGTAATTAATCATATAAATGTTTAAGATGTTATGCTTATTATTGTTATAACATTTGATTATATATTACACATACACATGTTGCTTTTATATGATATGTTTTCAACTTAAAAGTATGTCTGACAAGTTTAGATTGGCTCTCTCACACGAGGAATCATCTCTGACATAGAGTAGTGTGTAGAGATGTGATAGTATTAAATTTGTTGAGAACAAAGTCATACACATGTCGCCTTGATAAAATTATCAACATGAGATTACTACTTGAAATCTTGTAATCAAAATGGATTTCCCATAATCCATTGGACTTATTTAGTAGCCAGATATAAGATTTCTTAGATTATTATACTTATGGAGGACAAACAAGTAGAGAACTCAAGTTAAGTGTTGAGATACACTTGAACTAAGATTTATACAATGTATTATTTAAGAGTGAAAGGCATATACTTCCAAGTAGAAAGATACACATCGTAACACATGTTTTCATACCACGTGTGCTTATTTGACCATTTGGGTAATGAGTAAATAAGTCTCTACTTTCTCATTGTGTGAGACCCAGAGGTTTATTTGACCTCATTTTATACCCTTAAAACTTTCAACTACTTCTTGAAACTTTATTTTAGTGTTGCTACTTTAACATGTTACCAATAACCACAGATGATTTGGTAATGCAGTATATGCCTAAGAAAGCAACTATAATAGAGTTGAAAGATTTTAGTGAGAAAAGAAGTCTGAATTTTACTAACACGTATTTTGTATTCACAAGCCGGCTAATTATGTTTGACTTAGTTGTTCGAATATAATTGTGGATACATAGTATTTTTTTTCGAATCAAGTATGCTCTTGTATATATTGATGGAGGGATAAGAAATACATTGATTAGTGTAGTAAAAAGAAGTCTAGGGTATAACGAGTTAATTGTTCTCATATATATTTTGAATTAAGCTGCTATATATCCTTAACCAATGTATGGTTCTAAACTCTTACTTGATATGCTAGCTGGTCACATAATCCATTTTGCTTGTATAAAATTAATGGTGTATTTATGATCGCAATAGACGATGGTCCAGCCCTCATATGTAAGTAGGAGATGTAAGAAATTAAAATAAATAAAGTGCATTAATGGGTCGCTCATGGGAGCTAACTGAACACAAATGATTTGAAGTCATTTCGGTGGGAGTAGTTTGAGTTGGGGTGGTTTCTTAGAGTAGAAAACCACCCCACCACAACATGTTAAGAAAAAACGTCTCCTACGTACACCATCTTAAAATTAGAAATTAACTCTCCCTATCAGAATATTTTTTCTCTCTCTTTGTAAAAGCAAAAAAAAAAAACACAGAAAAGAATAAGCAAAGAAGGGCTATTGTGATCAAGTGTAAGTCATTATAAAAAAAACATTTAGATTATGGAAGTTAAGTCATTTCCATAGGTGATTGGTTTCTATACCTTGTTCAAGTATCAAAACACAAGAATAGGTAAGTGAATCAACTTTAAAGATCCATATTTTTAACATAAAATTTATGAGAAAATTCATCAAATTCGTTGTTTTAATTCCGTCAAAAAATGTGGCAACAATGTTTTCTATAGCTAAAGTACAGAATTTTTAACAAATTATTGATCAATCATATAATCAAAAACCAATTCTCGTACATAAAAAAAGAAAGAGTTTAGTGCCAAATACACGACTTTGTGAAACTCCTTAAGGTGCAATTTTCTTACACTATGTGATACTCATTACATAAGCTTTCTCCATTGCAAAATTGACCTTGGTATCACATTCATATTTTGAAAATACCAACTAATATGAATTGTTTCACCCAATATCAAATTCTATTTGATATAAGTAGAATGAGATCATAGTCATATAAAAAAATAGATCTTGAAAAATACTTATTAGCCAAGTATGGGACATGAGGTAGAGAAAGCAATACAAAATAAAAAGTTTCACACTGAGAGCTAAGCGAAAATCATCTTTATCTTAAATTTACAATAAAGCATTACAAAATGGTGGACCAATTCCATAAAATTCAAGCTACCTCTTGCTTAAGGAGGTGATTCTTGCCCTTACGTGAACTGGGGGGTTGATTATTCCCACCATCCTTTTCTTGCTACAGGATGTTTATCTCTTAAAGGTGATAATGTTTGCCACCTTTACTGTAATGTCCAATTCTCTCCTACATAGCCAATAATAAGCATCTTGCATGAATAATGCATCTAATCAATGTGCATTATCGAATTATGGCATACAAATAGCATGATTGCACGAACATGAATAATTGTTATTATATACTTTAGTTATGCTTTAACATGCATTAGTACATGAAATATGAGATCAAACTTTTGTTTCTTGATTTAACATATTCCTTAAGTGGCTTTTTGTAGTGAAAAGCTTAGTATCTTGGTTAAGGAAGATTGATGTGTTGAATGTCTATGAAATGAATTATTCGTATTGCTCCATACTTGTTACATTCTAAAGTGATTATTTGCCTAAATATTTGCTTGAAATATGTTACATTTGGTTAAAAACTAAAAGTATGCAAAATGGTGCAATTTGATTGGTTGGTTAACTAGGTTGCATGAAACCATTCTAAACCACATTACACTTGATTATAACACCAAAACATTAATTTTTATCATCTCCCTAGCCCATAAAAGTGGCTCTTTGCATGAGAAGACACCAAGCACGAGTCAACTAACCAATGAGATTAGAGCTTGAAATTGTACCTAAAGGAAAAAGTATTTGTTGTCAGCCTTAGTGTTGAGACCTGTACTTTAAGATAGAATTAAAGAAGGTTAGAAAATGGATATGCATTTGTGTAGACTGAAAAGAAAGATTGATGCTGGAAAGAGGCCAGACTTCTCTGTTACTGATGATGGAATTATTCGATATAAAGGGAGACTGTGTGTGCATTTGATAAGGCCATAAAAGGAGATATTTTAGAAGAAGCTCATACTACTCTCCTACTCAGTACATCCAGGTAGCACAAAAATGTATAAGGACTTACAATAACATTATTGGTGGCCTAAAATGAAGAGAGATATAGTAAAATTTGTGGCTAAATGACTAACTTGTCAACAAGTTAAGATTGAACATCAAAGACCATCAGGGTTGTTGAAGCCTTTGTTGATTCCAGAGTGAAAATAAGAGCACATTACTATGGACTTTGTGCTTTGATTACCTAGAACACAAAAGGGGTATAATTTCATATGGGTGATTGTTGATAGATTAACTAAATCAGCCTATTTTCTTCCAGTGAAATCCACATACAATATGGAACAGTATGCTCAACAATATATTAAATAGATAGTTAGGTTACATGGGGTCCAAGTTTCAATAGTGTTCGACAGAGATCCTAAGTTTACATCTACATTTTGTAAGAGCTTACACAGTGCCATAGGAACAAAACTTGCATTCAGTATAGCATTTCATTCACAAAGTGATGAGCAATCAGAGAGGGTTATTTAGATATTAGAGGATATGTTAAGAGGTTGTGTGCTAGATTTTCAAGGGAGTTGGGATGCAAAGCTTCCATTAGTGGAGTTTACTTATAATAATAGCTACCAATCAACAATTGGAATGGCGCCTTATGAAGCATTATATGGAAAGAAATGTAGATCTCCAGTTCATTGGGATGAAGTTGGAGAATGAAGCCTACTTGGTCTAGAAATAGTAAAATACCGCTAAGGTAGTGGAGAAGGTACGAAAGAGAATGAAGATCACGCAGAGTAGACAGAAAAGTTATGTAGATAAATGAAGAAAAGATCTAGAGTTTACTGTTAGCGATCATGTGTTCTTAAAAGTAGCTCCCATGAAAGGTGTCATGAGATTTGGAAAGAAAGGAAAACTCAGCCCAAGGTATGTCGGCCCATTCGAAATTCTCAAAAGAGTTGGTGATAAAGCTTATAGAGTGGCCTTACCTCCATCATTACCTAGTGTTCACAATGTTTTCCATATGTATATGTTGAGGAAGTACATTTCAAACCCCTCCCATGTGTTGAGTTATGAACCATTGGAATTGACTCCTAATAGCTTATGAAAAGAACTAGTGAAAATTTTAGATCGAAAGGAAAAAGAACTGAGAACGAAAAAGATTCGACTTGTTAAAGTATTATGGAGGAATCATTATGTAGAAGAGGCCACATGGGAAAGAGAAGAAGAAATGCAGAGCAAGTATCCAGAATTATTTGGTATGTCAAATTTCTAGAACAAAATTTTTATAAGGAAGGAATGATTGTAATGCCCAATTCTCTCCTACATAGCCAATAATAACCATCTTGCATGAATATGCATCTAATCAATGTGCATTATCGAATTATGGCATATAAATAGTATGATTGCAAGAACATGAATAATTATTATTATATACTTCAGTTATGCTTTAACATGCATTAGTACATGAAATATGAGATCAAACTTTTGTTTCTTAATTTAACATATTCCTTAAGTGACTTTTTGTAGTGAAAAGCTCGGTATCTCGGTTAAGGAAGATTGATGTGTTGAATGGCCATGAAATGAATTATTCGTATTGCTCCATACTTGTTACATTGTAAAGTGATTATTTGCCTAAATATTTGCTTGAAATATATTACATTTGGCTAAGAACTAAAAGTATGTAAAATGGTGCAATTTGATTGGTTAGTTGACTAGGTTGCATGAAATCATTCTAAACCGCATTACATTTGATTATAATACCAAATCATCAATTTTTGTCATCTCCCTAGCCCATAAACGTGGCTCTTTGCATGAGAAGACACCAAACATGAGTCAACCAATCATCACCCTCCACTTATCTTTCTTTGAAATGTCAAACAAATCATTTTTAGCCATGTTTTCTTGTGGAAGCACCTCAAAAATGACCATAGGAATCCATAGAACACAAACTAGAACAAGTTTTCACTCTTTCAAGCTTGAAAATCGTTGATTTTGGAGTTTAATTCCAATCTAATCAAGGTATATTATTTTTCAAAGTTTCTTATGATAAATTTATAGTATCTTGGATGGTTACATGTTTTAGTATCTTCTTGTATGATTGAAAACTTAATTGGGTTAAACTTGACGCTAAAACCAAGCTAGTTAAGCTAGTTTTTAACAAAATTGATAGTCTTGTAAAATATGCTTAATTTACTTATTTCTATTAATCTTGTAATGCTTTTATTGTGTTTGGAAGTTCCTATGAATGATTGAAAACAATTGCAATTAGTTTGTTTAATTGAAGGTTACAATCAATTTAAGTTAGAACCGAGTTTACGTTATGTTAATTTGAATTGTGTGCATGTTTTAGAAGTTGTCCTAATAAATTATGTTTGAATTATTACTTATTTAATGGTTGCCCTAATGTTTAATGTCTTGAATTAGTAGTAAAATATGGATTATGCATTGTTTTTAAGGTTATGTAATTGATGTGGAATTATTTACAAAAAATTGAAAAGTGTATATGAATTTAATTAGAATAGACTAAATGATTTATAAAAAGGATATTAAATAGTACATGATTTGATTAGTTAGGCCTTTAACACATCCTATCTTCCAAAGAGATTGACCTTTTTCACTTAGTACAAAGTGGACTTGAAGTAAGTTGAAACTTTCATTTGTTGTATCACAAGAATCATATAATATTGTTCATGTTTTAATATGATTGTCATTATCTATCAAATGATGTAATGTTTGGTGAATTTATGGTTCATGAAACATAATACTATTAAGAATATAATGAGGTTTTTGAAAAGAAAGTATGGTACTTGATTGATTGTCAGGTAGACAAGGGACGTGGGAGGGACCGGCGGACCTAACAAATGGTGGCAAATACTTGAGGTTGAAAAACCAGTATAGGAAAGCCACATTGAATGAGATAGAATACGGCTAATACATGAGGTTGAAAGACCAAGTATGGAAATCCCGTATTATTTCTCTTATTGGCCAATTATTATGAACAGGTTCCGAAAACTACGGTCTATCACTATTAGTTAGGTAGCACACTTCAAGGGCCCTAAAGGATGATTTATGAATGAAAGTTATTAAATAGAATAATGCATTTAATGATTTATGAGATGTGCATATATGCTATTTGTTATTGCATCAGTTTCACTTTAATACATTAGATTCATGTGATGCAGGTGGAAATGTGCAGGTTTAGAGGTTGACTGAGTCTCTAGAGTGGTTGGACAGAGATTTGTTCATATGCCATGCTTTGAACTGTTTTGTAGTTTATTTTGAAAACTTTGTTTTGTTTTTAAATAAACCGCTCTATTATGGTTTTGTAAACAGATGTACTCCATTTTGATTTATGTTTATGTATATGGTGTGTTTAAAACAATTCAAATTCTTTCTCTTATAGCTAAAAATGGGAAGTTTTATTAAAATCATAACTCTAGTATTGATGAAAAGTTAACATTTCTTGACTTAACTGTATCAGCTTGTTAAAGCTCTGCAGTTAGGTTAAGGGGTGTTATATTTACTTTTCTAACTTACTTTACCTTGGATTACTTTTTTCTAGTCTAATTGCTTTGCCTGACCAGACTTATGGCACCTCGAGGATTTCCCCTCTTCTTGTGAGCATGAAAGCATAAGCCTCTTTCTTATTCTTAGTGAAACTTGCCTGGAATTCTATTAGAATATTTAGAAAGAAAAAAAAAGATGGGGCGTGGTTATATTACTACCCCATATAGAGTCTAAGTTAGGGAAGCATACTTGACAGGAGATAAACACAAGCAGTAGAGAAGTTCCCTGCTTTGATTCCCACCCTATTAGCACTTAATCCTGAAACTATTACTTTGGTTCCATTTTAAATCAACAGTCAATGTTTTTTATGCCAAAAACTTGAAACTATCACTTTGTTCTCATTTCAAACAAATAGTCAATGTTTTTATGCCATATTATTGGGCGACACTTGTTAAGTCAAAACTATATTTCTTTGGATAGTAAACTCTCAGCTTCCTTCATCTCTTGCGAGCATAATAACTCGTTGGGCTTTATGTTCAACAGGCTTTCTAGTTGATTAGTTTTTCTTGAATTCCATAGCATGGAGGATTGAAACTATAAATTTTTAGTAATAATTTCTTTGATGGTAAATTCTTTGATAGAATGCTGCCAGAATCTTTAGATAAAATCTTTAGGTAATATGTCATACTTTACTTATATAGATTTTTATGAAAATATATTTAACAGATATATTCCAGCAGCACTCAAAAACCTTATACAACTCGAATATTTTGATGTTTCGAGGAATGAGCTATCGGGACATTCTAAACAAAATATATGAGTTGGCCAATCAATTTTCATGAATTTAGCTAAAAATAGTTTGGAAGGGCCTAAATTATATTAGGTTATTTTGTGAACCTTTATACCTAATATTATATATGAAATTAAGTTATGATTTAAGCTTATTGACTTTTTGCTTTATTAATGGGTTGTTATCCTATTTTCAATTTACTATTATTATTTTTTCTAGTAGTGGGATGAGGGCATAGAGATGACTTCTTTTCTTTTTCATTTTTTAAGAAGTATATTGGGGGCATATATGTTAATTATAGCTTTTTTGTTCTGATAGCAGAAGAATTGCTCTAGCTCACCAGTCCTATCTTAACAAGCACATCCTAAACTATACCCTAAATAACTTCACCTTAACGCATAATTACCATATAAAAATGACCAAACCATATTTTATTAACAAAATATTAAGTAATAATGTCAAAGTTATGATATGTTTAAAATGACAATAATTTTTATTTTGCCAGAATAATAAATTTTTCAAACTTGATGTGGCAAATTATTTCTGAATTACCAATGTTAACAATGATTTTTACAGGTCTAGTTGCAACATAAATATAGTAACTAAGTTACTATGCCAATTTTTGTTGCCACTAAAGTTGTCAGCATAAGTGAGATACTAATTATCAATAAAGACAACTTATAAATATTTTTTCTATTCCAAAGCTGTCATGACTCAAGTCCAAGAGCTGCAGTTAATCTTGCATGACATGCATGCTGAAGACATGCAACTTAGTGAATCCTTTCAGGTAGTTACCATCTCTATGGAAGGACTTCAAGAACTACTTGAAACATAAGTGGAAGGAGATGGGACTTGAGGATTTGATTGCCAGATTGTGGATTGAAGAAGATAACCGCAAAAATGAAATAAAATTTGGTAAGTTGGCTATAGAAGCTAGAGCAAACTTAGTGAAACCAAATACTAGCAAGAAAAGAAAGCACTAGGGAAAAGGACCAAAACAGGGGAAGGCAAAGAAGTTCAAAGGGAACTGCTACAACTATGGCAAGTTGAACCACAAAGCCAAGGATTGTTGACTTCCTAAGAAAGGCAATCAAAACCAAGTGCATGTGACAGAGGACAAGAGAATACTAGCAGATATGATGAAGCTGGACTTGTCAGTTGTTGTGCTTGAAGCCAACTTGGTGGATAATCCGAGAGAGTGGTGGGTCGATCCAGGTATAACACGCCACATCTGCTCTGACATAGAGATGTTGTCATCTCATATTCCAATCAATGGAAGAAATCTATATATGGGAAACTCTACAACTTCCAACATTGTCGGTCTAGGCAAAGTGGTGCTGAAGATGACCTCAAGCAAAGAGTTAACCCTTATTGATATGCTACATATCCTAGATATTCACAAGAACCTAGTGTCCGGCTCCTTATTAGTTAAAGTTGGTTTTAGACTAGTGTTTAAATGAGAAAAGTTTGTACTTACTAAAAATGGATAGTTCATAGGAAATGGGTACTTAGAAAAAATACTATTCAAGATGAATGTACTTAAAAACTTTGAAAGCAATAAAGTTAAATCTTCTTCTTACTTGATTGAGTGTTCAAATTTATGGCATGTTAGATTAGGACATGTTAACTTTAACACTTTGCAAAAATTAGTAAATTTAAATTTACTTCCTCATTTAAGTTTGATTCACAATACAAGTATAAAATTTATGTTCAGGCAAAAATGGCAAAATCACCATCCCATTTAGTGGAAAGAAGTACAAGACTTCTAGAACTAATTTACATTGATATATGTGACTTAAAATTCTCTATAGATCTTTGTTTTAAGAATAAAGGACGATTCTCCCAAATCCTTCATGGAGAATTGGTCAGAGAACCAAGCCTTAGTTGACTGAAGCATCCCTACATCATTCCCAATGAGTAGAATATCGTCAACATATAGCACAATAAATGTCACTGCGCTCCCACTAACTTTCTTATAGACACAAGGTTTATCTGGCTTCTTGTGGAAATCAAACAATTTGAATGACTTATCAAACCGGATGTTCCAGCTTTGAGAAGCCTGCTTTAATCCACAAATAGATATCTAGAGTTTGCAAACCTTTTGCTCACTCCATCTGGATATGAAGCCTTCTGGCTGTCTCATATAGATCTCTTTCTTAATGTTTCTATTAAGAAAAGCAGTCTTCATATTGTGATACCCGAACCTCTCACTACTCACGTGGCCAAATATGATTCATGTATTACATGTTAATTGTGTGCTATTTGCATTGATATGACATCATATAATTCATTTTATTTTATATGATGTTCTTAATCATTAAACTTAATTTTGAAGCTCTTGCACGGTATTGATTATCGAATCCCCTAACCTAAGTGGTTGATTTTGTATTGAGATAAGAAGAAATTTAGGTATCAATATAGTAAATAGTGCTAGGTTACACGTGGTAACCTTAGAAGTTCGAAAGGTGTCACCGAAAAATTTATAGAAAGTGAGTTAGTTCGATCATGAATTTTAATATTATATGTATATTTAAATCATACACTTGGGACAACTAGACATACAATACTATAATTTAAATATTATATAACTAGGTTCATAGGTTTGTAATACTATCGGTGCACAAACTTATCAATCAGGCAAGAACCGATGATTTTTTAGGTGAAGAACCTAATAAACGGACATAGAAATTAGCTACGGGAATGAATGGTGACTAAGATAGGATGCAACCAAATAAGAATATGTGAGACACACAAGATTATGGCTGCAAAATAAGTGAGAAAATCATATTATACCATTACATGCCACCTCAAGCTTATGCCACCTCAAGCTTATGCCACCTCATGCTTAGACTTATCAAGATAGCACCTCAACATATTCTTCACTCTTAAGCTAATAGTGTCACACCCCTTAACCTAACTGCAGAGCCTAAACAAACTGATACAGTTAAGTCAATAAATGTTAATTTTTCATCATTACTAGAGTTATGTTTTTTAATAAAAGTTCCCATTTTTAGCTATAAGAGAAATAGCTTGAATCATTTTAAACACACCATATACATATATCAAAACTGAGTACAACTGTTTTTCTTTACAAAATCATAACAGAGCGGCTTATTTAAAAACAAAACAGAGTTTTCAAAATATGATACAAAACAGCTCGAAGCATGACATATGAACAAATCTCTGTCCGGCCGCTCTGGAGACTCAGTCAACCTCTAAACCTGTACATTACCACCTGCATCACATGAATCTAATGAGCTAAAGACTCAGTAACGTGAAACTGATGTAATAACAAATAGCATACATACAAATCATATAATGATTAAATGCAGTATTCAATTTATTAACTTTCTTTCATAAATCATTCTTTAGGGCCCTTAAAGTGTGGTACATAACTAATAGCGATAGACAGTAGTTTTCGGAACCTGTTCATAATGATTGGCCAATAAGAGAATTAATACGGGGTTTTCATACTTGGTCTTTCAACCTCAGGTATTAGTCGTATTCTATCTCATTCATTGTGGCTTTCCTATATTGGTTTTTCAACCTCAAGTATTTGCCACCATTTGTTGGGTCCGCCGGTCCCTCCCGCGTCCTTTGTCTACCCAACCATCAATCAAGTACCATACTTCCTTTTCAAAAACCTCATTATATTCTTAATAGTGTCATGCTTCATGAACCATAAATGCATCAAGCATTGCATCATTTGACAAATAATAACAATCACATTAAAACATGAACAACATTATATGATTCTTGTGATGCAGCAAATGAAAGCTTCAACTTACCTCAAGTCCACTTTGTGGCAAGTGAAAGACCAATCTCTTTGGAAGATAGGATGTGTTAAAGCCTAATATAATCAAATCATGTACCATTTAATATCTTTTTTTATAAATCATTTAGTCTATTCTAGTTAAAGTTCATATACACTTTTTAATCTTTTGTAAATAACTTCATATCAATTACATAACCTTAAAAACAATGCATACTCCATATTTTACTACTAATTCAGGACATTAAACATTAGGACAGCCATTAAATAACTAATAATTCAAATATAATCATTAGGGCAGCCCCTAAAATATGCACACAATCTAAATTAACATGACGTAAATTTGGTTCTAATTTAAATTGATTGTACCCTTCAATTAAGCAAACTAATTACTATTATTTTTAATCATTCAAAGAAACTTCCAAACACAATTTAAGCATTACAAAGTCAATAGAAACAAGTAAAATAAACAATTTCACAAGACTATCAATTTTGCTAAAAATTATCTTAACTAACTTGGTTTTGGCTTCAAGTGTAACTTAAGTTTTCAATCATACAAAACCATACTAAAACATGTAACCATCCAAGATACTACAAATTCTTCATAAGAAACATTAAAAAAGAATATACCTTGATTAAGTTGGAATTAACCTTCAAAATCAACGGTTTCAAGCTTAAAAGGATGGAAACTTGTTCTAGCTTGTGTTCTATGGATTCCTATGGATTGAATTCAATTTGTGTGAGTATGAGAGTGTAGAAATTTGAGAGAAACTTAGGAGAATAAGGGCTGGTCATTTTTGAGGTGCTTCCACAAGAAATTTGGATGAAAATGATTTCTTTGACCTTTCAAAGAGAGGTAAGTGCAGGGTGATGATTGGTTGTATCATGCTTGATGTCTTCTCATGCCAAAAGCCACATTCATGGGCTAAGGAGATGACAAAAATTGATGCTTTGGTGTTATAATCAAGTACAATGTGGTTTAGAATGGTTTTATGCAACCTAGTCAACCAACCAATCAAATTGCACTATTTTGCATACTTTTAGTTCTTAGCCAAATGTAACATATTTCAAGTAAATATTTAGGCAATTAATAACTTTAGCATATAACTAGTATGGAGCAATACAAATAATTCATTTCATGGCCATTCAACACATCAATCTTCCTTAACCGAGATACCGAGCTTTTCACTGCAAAAAGGGCACTTAAGGAATATGTTAAATCAAGAAATGAAAGTTTGATCTCATATTTCATGTACTAATGCATGTTAAATCATAACTAAAGCATATAATAACAATTATTCATGTTCGTGCAATCATGCTATTTGTATGCCATAATTCGATAATGCACATTGATTAGATGCATATTCATGCAAGATGCTTATTATTGGTTATGTATGAGAGAATTGAGAATTGGGCATTACAAATAGCCACAACTTGAACCTTCTTCTGCACTATTTTAGCTTCTAAATACATAGAAAAATCTCTCTAAATAGGTCCTAAGTGATTCCAATTGAAAAAAGAGGCAAAACAAGCAAAGGAAAGGAGAAATAACCAAGTTCAAGTAGAAAATTGTGTAAGGTGAGCTTAACCTACAGGTTTGGCATGACTTTCATATTTATTTTAAGGTTTATTGGCTTATTAAGCTTTTAATATTATTTATAAATGTGTTATTATGTTATTAGATAGGTGTTGGTGCACAAAGAAAGGGTTTTTGGTTGCAAATACTTGATAGAAAACATTTGTGCTAGAAACTGTCACCTTGCTATATTCTTGTGTTTTAGGCTTTAAAAGTGTATGGTATGTTGAATAAAACCTGTAATTATCATCACATACATGTTTATATATGGGTTAATAGTATTGGAATAAATGTTTATCAGTTAGAAATTGAAATTGGGCATGATATTGAAGAAACACTCAAAACTGACAAAGTAAGAATATCTGTTCCGGTGTGCTGTGAAGGGGACTGAATTACAGGACCTAGACCTATGTGTTTCTGAAACTTTATGGAATGGTTATATTTTTCTACATGTTATGTGTGGTAAAAATTTTAGAGTGAATAAATATTCCTAAGGATGTCAAAATGTCTATGAAACCTAATGTGGCAACAAGGAAATTAGAAGGTGAAAATCTATCCCATTTGATAACTTAGTATGTTTCAGCCTAAACATGTTGTTATTGAGTTCTAACAATTAGGTACATGCTATTTATGTGATAATACTTCAATTACATGATGTTTACATGTATTTAAGATGAGAAATTAAGGTATTTAAGGGACTGTATTGGGTTCTAGTTTGTGAAAGCCTGATTGTTACCTAGATAGCTTGGTGTTTAAGGTCTTAGTATGAGATTTTGTAATTTTAACTTGCCAAATTGGGAATGGTGCTTGATGTTGGGTAATATTATAGGCGATTTTACATCTAAGGTTGGAGATGAATACTAAACAAATCTAGACTAAGCCACCAACCAAGTGAAAGGTAAGTAAAGATTCATTTGCAACTAAAATGCATAGACATAGTAAATGTGTGATTTATATATAATACCATAGATCATATGAGCATAGCAGAGGGCACGCATTACTGTCATTCATGTCCTTGGAGCATACATACATGGACATTGGCACGTGCATGTATTATATATGAGCATTGTGATAAATCTTGCATTGCACGGCATGATTCTGAGTAAGGAAAATATTTTGCTGACCACTACTAGTGCACCGAAGCATGCATGGATTTGCATGGTTGTATGTATGGATTTGCAGGTTTGCGTGTATGGATTTTCATGCGTGTGAGTATGCATGGATTTTCATGCGTGTGAGTATGCATGGATTTGCATGCTTATATTATTATTGGCCATTGGATTATGGCGATGTGCAGAGCTCTTTTTCGGTGCATGGGATAGTAGCATTGGTTAGGGGGGCAAGAAAGAAATAATTTTGAGAGAAATGTTTTGATGCATGGAATTGCATTATGGGCATAGCATTTTGAGATGCATGACTTGATATGGTGAATTATTCTTTGACATGCATAATATTTACTTGTTGAGCGTTAGCTCATATAGTTTATGCAGTGTAGGTGAGCATGATAATGCTTGAAGCATCTTTTGCTAGTTGGGCGGCTGTTGGAGCTCTTATAGGTGTCTAAGGGAGTGTTTACATGGATGACGACCTATTGGGCAATTTTGTTGGCTTGTTTTATTTTGAGTCTATTATATTATATTTTAAGACTGACACTATATTTCGCTTTTAAAACTTTACTGTAAACAAGTATGTAAATATTGTGGTGGTTGTGGGTGTTGTGCTTTTATATAAATATTGATCCTACTATATACAAGACATATGTGAGAAAGTATTTTAAATAGGGTTGTGCGTGTAAAAAGTGATTTACCTTTTTAAAGTGTTACATAAAAAATATCTCATTTACACACAAGTTCTATCATTTTAAATTATACTTTATATATAGTTGTTGAGTAGTGGGTGTTACGCATATCCATCTACCATATCTCATAGTCATAATATGTTAATATGGCTATCAGCATCTGGATGGATTTAAACATCGTTGCTGGTGAAAAAGATTCCTTATAATCAATTTCTTGCTATGAATTATAACCTTTCGCGACCAGTCATGTTTTGTAGGTCACTACCTCTCTATTCACTCCAAGTTTCTACTTTGCAGCCAATGGGAACTATTCCTTATGGTGGGTCCACCAAGGTCCATACTTTGTTGAAGTACATGGCATCTCGGATTGCATGGCGTCTTACCAACTTCCGAGTCAATGTCTGACATCGCCTCTCCACAAGTCCTTGGATCACTATCCAATGGGAGATTCTCCTCGTTATTCTCTAATAAAAAACCATACCTCTCAGGTGGCTTTGAGATTCTTTGGGATCTCCTAGGAGGTTGTGTGTCCGAAGGCCCAGCCTCAACTGGTTGGCCTGTTACCACATCTATTGAGAGGCTCTGTGGTTCTTGAATTTTTTTAAGTTTTACGACTTTGCCATTTCTATCCAATAGAAACTCCTCCTCTAAGAATGTGGCATTCCTCGAAACAATCACCTTTTGTTTTGAGGAGTTGTAAAAATAGTATCTAATGGATTCTTTTGGATACCCTTCAAACTTACATAAACTAGATCTCACATCCAATTTATCTCCCACTTACTGCTTCACGTAAGCAGCACACCCCCATATCATAAGGTAGAGGAATAGTTTCCCACACCACATGTCATATGATGTTTTGGGCACCGACTTTGATGACACTTTATTTAATTAATATGTCGTCGTTTTTAGAGCATAGCCCCAGAATAAAAAAGAAAGCCCAGTGAAACTCATCATCGATCGAACTATGTCTAACAAGGTTCGATTCCTAGGCTCCACAACACTATTGAGTTGAGTAGTAGGAGGAGGGGTCCACTGAGAGAGAATCACATTCTCTTTTAGATGATCAAGAAACTCTCAAGTATTTACCTCCTCAATCTGATTGAAGATCCTTAATACTTAGCCTAGTTTGTTTCTCCACCTCACATTTGAATTCTTCGAACTTTTCAAAAGATTCAGATTTTTATCTCGTAAGGTAGACATAACCATACTTAGAATAATCCTCAGTAAAGGTTATGAAATAGTGATAGTTTCCATGAGCACTAATACATAATAGCCCGTATACATCCAAATGGATCAAATCCTATCTTTGGCTCGCTCCACTTATCCAACAAATGATGATTTGGTCATCTTCCCTTTGAGTCATGACTCACAGGTTGGCATTCCTTGCTCTTTCGAAAGATTGAGTAATTGGGCCAACTTATGAATTCTCTTCTCAGAGATATGACCTAATCTACCATGCCTTAAAAGTTTAGAACTATGATTATCTAATTTTCTTTTATGTTGTTGAACATAGAAAAAGGAGTTATGGGGAGTAATAGAATATAAACTATTCATCAATATGCTAGAGATAATCAGAACTGAATCTTTAAAATAGAACAACTTCTATATTTTATTCAAAAAGTAAAATTTTTTCCATCCAAAACAGATATAGAGATAATGTTCTTAACTATCTTTGGAGCATAAAGAAAATTGTTTAAAACTAAAACTACTTCATTTTTAAAGTTGAGTTGACATTTCCTATGGCTAATGCAACAACCTTTGCTCGATTCCCCAGCCGTAGGACTATCTTCATCTACTTAGCTTTATGTTTTTTGTCGTCACCTGTAAATGATTACATAGATGAGATCCACATCTAGTATCCAATACCCAAGAAGTATTGTTAATTGATAAGTTAAATAACTAAACTTTTCAAGCTCACAAGGTACTTCTTGCAGTTTCTCTTCCAATGCACATATTTTCCACAGTAGTAACACTTATCATCGATCTTGTTAGAACTCTTAGAGATGCCACCAGTTAGCTTCTTGCCTTTAGATTTTAAGGAAAGCTTTCCTCTTCCCTTCTTTCTCTTGGGCTTTGTAGCTTTTGAGTTAGATGAGGATTCAACAAGCATATTCTTCATAGTGGACTCAGCCATCTTTAATATATTAACCAACTCAGCAAGGCTAGTTTTCATCCTATGTATGTTGAAGTTGATAACAAATGTTTCAAACGATGGAAGCAAAGACTGCATGATGAGATCCAAATAGAGTTTGTTATCCATAATATCTCCAAGTGACTCGAGCCTTTCAATTAGGCCTATCATCTTCAATCCATGATCATGAACTGAAGAACCCTCCATCATACGGGTCCTAAAAAACTCCTTCAAGATCGGATATCTCACATGCCTAGTGTGTTC
Organism: Paulownia fortunei; assembly: GCA_019321725.1. NCBI lineage: Eukaryota > Viridiplantae > Streptophyta > Magnoliopsida > Lamiales > Paulowniaceae > Paulownia > Paulownia fortunei. The sequence goes on along the minus strand of CM033107.1, from coordinate 8,523,921 downwards.
ACCATATAACTATTGTAGGTGAACATAAATGTCATGTGCATGTACCTCGTGTTGTCTTTACAATTTATTTGACATTGATGCCATTATATAACATCGCGCTTGTAGATCATCATCAACCAACTTGTGATAATCCACAAGCTCCTCATCAGTGGCGTCCATCGACGCAGCTGACGGTGGGATAATGTCAAGTACGTAATCCCTATTTTCGGACTATAGAACAATCTGAAGGTTTCTCAACCAATCGACATAGTTTGACCAATTAATTTATTAGCTTCTAGATTTGATGCAAATGGATTTTTAGTCATTTATTAACAATCTACAAAATTTAAATGAGACATAAAATTAGCATTCTTTCAAAACATATTTATTTATAATAAGGTCATTAGTAATAAATGTCTCCCACTATTTTATTCAAATTCCATTACCCCTAATGGGTTTGAGGCCCAATCAATATATCATATGCCCCAATTTTATGAGCCCATAAAATATACTAAAAGATAGTTAATTTTTAATGATTGCATCTCTATGCAACCCTCAATATTTTTTACCTTACTTCTTCCCAAATATCTCAATTTTATGAGCGTATATGGTACTAAGTATCAAGCAAGACTCATCAAACCTCCATATAGATGGAGCATCAAAACGATCTACGACTCATGGCCAACATAGAAATGAGTCTATGCCATGGGCATCACCATACTTTATAGAGATCACAGTTTACCATTACAAAGTCATTCCACGACTCATAGTCAATGATAGCATCGTCATATCAACTACTTTTGATGGTAGACATGTATTATTAGGTCCAACCCAATTTTATCTATATTTGCTTGAAATTGAAAAAAAAAATAACCAATACCTCATCAGTTTAACCAAATTTATCCATATTCTTTTTAACCAATACCTTATCAATTTTAATTTTAGTTTATTTAATGTGTTTGCATTCAATTGAAGACAAGCATATCATTTGGAAATATTAAATATACCCCACGTATGCAGCTAATACATACATAATATGGATGATCATGAGCCAATCATATACAATCCATTTGAGCTAAAAATGGATCTAGGTCAATCTAAGGGTAATAAAATGAAATTAGAAATTAATTTCTTATTACATGAATATATCTCATATATTCATGGGTCTTCTCTTAATTCTTCATCTTGGTCCTTCTTTTTGTCCACAAAAACAAAAAAAGAAAAAGAAAAACCTTACCCTATTGTACTCTCATTTCAAAAATGTAAAACATATACAAGGAAAGAATAACCCAAAGATAAATAAATCCAATAACATTAGTCCAAAAGGCTTCATAATCATCCCATACATACTAATAAATACATCACATGAATTTATTAAAGCATGTAAATTTACCATCCAATTAAATTATAATTTTATGACTTGGGATAAAATCTCAATTTTTCAAGAAAAATCCCTTTTTCAAAATTTTAAAATTAACACATTAATTAAAAATAAAAATTTAAATTTTGCAATTCAACACGACGAGGATGTCCAACATCCCTATACAGCACGCGCACAGGGCACACACAGCGCGCAGTGTGCTGCTGGCGCATGCGCAGTGTGCTGCTGCACTCTATTGTACCATGTATTTTCCTTTTTCCGATTGAATCGAATTCAATCATACATGTTCTATTTAACAATTAAATTAAATGAAAAATTATTTTATCATAATCATAAATACAATAAATCAATCAGAATTTAACAATTAAATTCACAAGCATAAATCAAATCTTATTAGAATTATGCAAACCGTGGCTCTAATACCACTATTGGGTTTGTATGATCCCGAGGTATGCACAGCCAAAGATTAAAATTTAAAAAAAAACAACATACCATAATAATTATAGCAGTACTCTAGATTCGATGTTATTTTTAATAATCTCGCTATTTTCAATAATTTAATAAAAATAATTAAAGTTTCAATTTATACATTTGTCTGCACTCTGAGTATTGTTGGGATTGAAATAATCAATTGCTAGCCCCTTTTCTGAATTCAATTCATAGGAATCAACGCGTCTCCCTTCTAAAGTAGTCTACACTTTAAGCAAGAACATAAAATTAGAATTTTGCTAGCAATTCTAATTTTTTTTCTAACCTAATTATGGAGTGAATATAGTGAATATTAATTGTAACTATCAACTAGCGATAAAAAAATTAATATTTTGACAAATGATGAATTTTTGTTGGGAAAAAAGATGGAAGAGAAAATAATTTTTTCTCTCTATATTTTCTTAATAGCCGAAAATTTGGACAAGAAATTCTTCCTCTCATTTTCGGCTATATGGTATTAATAGGGGACTCAAAAATTCCAAGAGTCCTACTCTTGATATTCCTTTTGATTGGTTGAAAGATATTTGGTTTATCCAAAATTTTCCGACTTTATCACTTCATATCTTCCAAAGATATTTAAGATCTCCTAAGAATTTCAAACTCTTGAGTTTACATGCTTTTTCAACAACCTTCATGGGCCTCTCCTAATAGGCCTCTTTGAATTGGACTTGAACTTTAAAATAAATCCCACAATTATTTTAGCCCAAATTTAATTAATTAATTCCATCTAACCCACCTAATCAAATTAGGCTCAATAAATAATTTAATTATTTAATTGAGTAAATTAATTTATGGACTATATAAATAATTTGATCCAATCAAATAATTATTTTACTCCAATTAGGCTCCCTAATCTTATTAGGTCTAATTAAATAATTCAATTATTTAATTAAATAATTCAACTCATTAAATTAATTTAAGTTCCAATTAATTCATCTCCATTAATTAATTAGATTCAACTTCTTGTATCAATTCCTGAGTTAAAAATATTTCATCTCAAATTATGTGATCCTTTAGGTTCACTACTAAGCTAGTAGTAGGCTTGTAACATTTACAACTTATGAATAATAATTATTTTGATTAATTAATTCACTTGAAATTAAATTCTTAATTTTAAAAATCTCATAAGTCATGGGAAACACCTAACAAGTGTATCATGACTATCTAAACTTTGGTGAAATAACAAGTGAACCTATTTCAATTACGAGTACCATACATGTAAGGTCCTTCCATCAACTAATCACCTAATTAAGTCTAGGGCATGGATTAATAGTCGAAACCCTAATTACTCAATAACTATGATAACATTTCAAGTTTCAATGACTCATGACAAATCGTTAGAAAACTTCTGTCTAACATTCATCCTGCCTTGGCCAAAGGCTTCTGAGTCATAAACTATGAAAATATATGAGATTCTCTTATTCTGCTAAACAGGTGATGGATCCTTACATATCAATGCAATATCCAACTTACCCCCTTTGTGATTATCAGGCAATCAAAAAATACATCAAAATAGAACATGACATACACAAGGCTACCATGGTGCCTCAAGTTTAAGGACTAATCATATATTATCGTAACATGAAAATTCTTATTTCGACAAATAAGTTTTCAATTAATAATTTCCAGTTGGCATGTTTAATGTACTTGTTCCATAATAAACATCCGTATACATACACTAGCATCACTATGCCAATGTCCATAGAGCAAGACATCCTCCTCTTGCGAGCATTCATCGAATGCGCAAGTCTATTAGGTTATTCGATATCCCATCTCGAAAAGCCCTTGACTCACAACTGATTTAAGACCAAAGCTATTAAAGCATATTCCATGATCACCATCACATGTATGACCATGCTCCGTAGCTAAGTTTGGTCTTAGAGACTTTATTTAATTATAAAATATAATTAAATATAAAGAAATTTACCTAATTTATTAATATGATTTGAAAAAATTATTTTTAAAAATACAAGAGTATAAAAAATGCGTAATCTAATTGGCGCACTGGGCACTGCTCTAATAATAAGTCTGAAGCTTTTGAAAGGTTCAAATACTTTAGGAATGAAGTGGAGAAATAAACTAGGTAAAATATTGGACTCTTCAATCTGATCAAGAAGGCGAGTACTTAGGCTCGGAGTTTCTTGATTATCTAAGAGATAATGAGATTTTCTAAGAGTGGACTCTACTTGCTACTTTGCAATTGAATGAGAGTAGGAACAAAACTTTGTTGGATATAGTTCAATCTATGATGAGTTTCATTGGGACTCCTCTTTCATTGGAGGCTATGCTTTGAAAACGACAACATATCTATTAAATAGAGTATCATCAAAGTCGGTGCCCAAAATATCATATGAGATATGGTGTGGAAAGATCCTATCTTATAAATAACTTAAAGTATGGAGTTGTCCTGCTTGCATGAAGCAGCTAGTGGGAGATAAGTTGGACGTGAGATCCACCTTATAAAAGTTTGTAGGGTATTTAGAGGAATTTATTGGATACTACTTCTAGGACCCTTCAGAACAAAAGGAGCTTGTTTTGAAGAATGCTACGTTCCTTGAGAAGGAGTTTCTATTAGATAGAAATGACGAGGTCGTAGAACTTGAAGAAATTCAAAAACCACAAAACGTCCCACAGGAGGCTTTAGTGCTTGAACTACCAGCAACTAACACTTCAATCACAGGTTTCCTAGGAGATTTGAAAGGATCTTAGGGCCACTTGAGATGTATGGTCTTTTGTTGGAGAACAACAATGAGGAGCATTCTGTGGATAGAGATCCAAGGAATTATGGAGCAATGATGTATAACATCAACTCGAAAAGATGGCAAGATGCCATGCAATCTAGAATGGACTGCATGTACTCCAACAAAGTGTGGACCTTGGTGGACCCATCATAGGTTATTGTACCCTTTGATTGCAAATAGATCTACAAGTGGAAGATTTGAGTAAATGGAGAGGTGGTGACTTGTAAAGCACGACTTAAGTAAAGAGTTTTGCTTAAAGTTAAAGTATTGACTATTGAGGAAATGTTTACCAAATATAATGCTAAAGTTCATTCGGATTTTGTTGGCCATATCTACGTATTATGATTATGAGATATGATAGATAGATGTGAAGATTGCCTTCCTCAAAGAAAATATTGAGGAAGAAATCTACAAGAGGCAGCCTGAGGCTGCATATCCACATGAGGTGAGCAAAATGTTTGCAAGGTTCAGATGTCTTTATATAGTTTTTAGTATATTTTGAATATTTATACCCCAATTTTGATTTTAAATTCTTTATTAATAAGAAAAAATATTTTAAATTATATTTTTTGAAAAAAGTAATTTGTTTATTAAGTAATTTAAATTTAAAAAACTAAAGCAATAATTGAGTACAATAAACACACAAAAAATATTAAACTGAAAAAATTATTTGAATTATTTGAATTCAAAATAAAGTATTAACTATTTAATCTAAATGAATTTTAAACTCTTTTAGATAAAGATGAATAAGTATATTTTTGTAAATAGAATTTATATATATATATATATATATATTACTTCTTCTTTTATTTTTAATTTTTTTCATGGACAAAATTCCTAGTCATTTTTATCCAAAAAAAAGTATAAAATTCATTTAGATTAAATGGTTAATACTTTATTTTGAATTCAAATAACTAAAATAATTTTCATGTTCAATATTTTTGTGTATTTATTTTACTCATTTATTACAATATGTTTTAAAATTTGAATTACTTAAGTTACTAATTACTTTTTTTTTAAAATATAATTTAAATTATTTTTTCTAATTAATAAAGAATCTAAAAATAAAATTAGGGTATAAATATTCAAAATATACTAAAAACTATATAAATTTATTTTATTAAATTTTTTTTTGTCTAAACATTAAATTTAAATTTAATTTAGCAAATTCACAGGTTAAATGCGAAGTCAAGTTCAATGGTAGTGTTGTAATTTGCTCTATTTTAACCCAACCTTGTACCATCACCAAGCAAAGATAGTTAGGGGGTTAAATAACAAAATCAATAATTAAGGGGTCTAATCTTAACTGAAGTAGAGTTTGAGGGGCTAAGTGACTCTCTCATACAATAAATAAAAGGAGAGAGCGGCGACTATGATGATCGATAGTGGAAAACGTCGGCCGCCATTACTACAGCAGAATATTCTCTCTTTTTCATGCTAAATTTTGAGTAAAAAAAATATGAATGTTTCCGACGTAAATTTGCGCAAGACCAATCAGGTTCCGATTCTGACAGTTGCATTCGAAGTATCACTATTTTCGATTTTTATTAATTTGCAAGTGTGTGTTTATTTTTACGTTTTCCTCGGAAGAAACTTTATTTGAATTTTAATTTGCTTTTGGTTTAATTTTTGTGATTTTGATTTCTGAAAACGATTTTATGCAGTCACCAATGCCCAGATCTACTGAAGAAAAGAGCGGCATTCGGTATGATTCCGATTTTTCTAGAATCGAGGAGTTGATTAAAGGGAACACTTTTTCTAGGTACTTTTCATATTTCAGAAGTTTGCCTAATTTTTGTGTTGGAAGTTCAATTTTTGGGCATTAATTTTCGCTATTGGCATATTATTGATTCGAGAATTTGGCCATTAGTTGTTTGTCATTAAGATGTAAGAGAACATACTGTCATTGGTGTACTGAACTTTGAATGTGTTTGAGTAGGAACTGGTTCACTTGCATATGACTGTTATCAGGAGTTCTTGAATTGGCTCAAAATGTTGAGTCACAACTGCGTGGTGTAAAGGACTATTGGAAAGAGTTGTAATGGCGACTGTTCATATATGTTTTTTCCTTTCCTTTTTGAGCTTTATTATTGTAATTTTCATTTTGATGTCAAAGTTTGATATCATGATAGCAATATGTTTCTCTATCATCATATTTCGACTATGGTGTCTTTTGTTATAAATGATTAGAAGAATCACAGCATACAAGCATTCTAGAACAAGAAAAAAATCATATAAGAACCATAAGTAACTTAACAGAGAGTAAACAAAGCATTGCTTCAAATGGTTCTACGTAATAATGAAGAAAAAATTGAGTGAAATAGTATAAAAAGAGAGCACTTACTCAAGTTTCCCACAGAGCATGCAGTATATGCACATGTAAATATTCAACATAGTTTACTTTTTGTCTTATGTTCAATATATAAAATGTCTCCAATTCCCTTTTTCCCTTTCTTTCGACAATACTTTCTCTCCATTACTCTAGTTTCATGTAGTTAAACTTATTTTGTTGCTGAACTTACATTCAGTTACAATAAGCCATCTGAAACTTGCTTATACGATCTCTTAAGTAGTTGAGGCTAGAATAAATTAGATGCAAAACATGCTCCATTGTCAATAAGAAATATATTTATTCATCACTGAATTTGCTCATAGGAAATTTTATTTGGTTTTTGCTGCTATTGTTGTGAAGCATACTTCCTAGCCTGACTAGTGTTTATCAGTCGTGGGTGCAGAAAAAAGCAAGCTAGATGACTTTTCCTTGTTAAGTTAACTAAGTGGATTTATTCATATGTATTTTTTAGATTGACAGGCGGGCTATTATTTTCATCGTTTGAGCTTTTTCGAACACTTTGCTGCTTGTAGTCGAGTTTAACTATGGAATGTATGATAATCGAGTATGTCTTCGAGATTATTAACCTTGAAATGTGATGAGCTTCTTCTGTTTCTATAAAGCAGCGTACAAAATTGTGTTTAGATTGAGGTGATAGATGTAGTGGTAAGGTGCTAGATAGTGACTCATGGATAGGTAGATTTGGCCTGTAGTGCAACAAGGACATGACAAGTTTGGTAATGAATGAAAAGTTGAGGGGAGGGGAGACAATTTTGGAATAAGAATAAAAGAAACAGAAAAAATGGAAACCAAAAGGACCAAAAGGCCAGATGACAATCACATCAGAACTCTTTTCTGTTGTATGGTAGGTGTATTAAGAGCCTTCAAGAGTCACTCTTTGAGTGCTCACAGGAGAAAAATTCTGGCTGAGAAAGTCTAGCTGTAGGAATAAGAGTTTTGGCATCCCACATCAGCATTTTGCATGTACAATTGCTGGCTAGCGGAACTAAGAATAATGATAACATGACTCTCTTTTCATTACCAAATTCCCTTCCCAGAGTCTGTTCAATTTACGAAAAATGCATGGTTAGTGCACGAAATTTTCTCCAGATATATATGGTCACATATTAGGAGATATATAATGTTGCAGATTTGTGTTCAAATTGCATCTAATTCATTGGTGCGATGCAGGGATGAAATCAGCCATTTGATGGAGATATTGAATTCGAGGGTGGACAATGAGTGGGAGAAGCAGAAACCAAGCAGTGATGCTGGAGGAGATACTCAACTGGTTTCATGGACACATGAAATCCGAAGAACACCATCTGAAGAAAAACAGCAAGATATTGACAAAATCACGATTGGTACTTTCCGTGAAAAGTCAGATGTGAGTGCATATTTCTGTATCTTCTCTCCTATCAATTGTATGCACAGTCACTGCAGAAATTATCTGGTGAATTATTTTTTTTTTCTTGCTGAGTGTGAACTCTTAGGGTGGATGTAGTGTTCTTTTTGAATAAGTGCAGCAGAGTCCTTATGCATTGAACACAGCTCTTCAGGTTTATTCATGGCACAATTGTTATGAATAGAAGTATCACTGATTCAGAAAATTGTGCAGGTTCCAGTTGGAGTTAGTGCTTCCCCAATTGATATTGCTCGTGCATATATGGCTGGTCGTACCTCTGAAGGAGGCCACGATCTTTATAATATTACGTCAAAAGGTGAAAGAGCTCAACTAAGCAATGAATTTGCCAGAAAGCCACTTTTGCCATCACCTTCTCCTAAGCCATCCTTATGTTGGCCTGGTGCCATGGTGCATGATCGTCATGGTTGTACAACACCACAGAGTCAGAGGGGCAGACATAGGCTTCATGATTTTCCAAGAACCCCCTATTCGAGAACCATATTGTCAAAGTCCACGACCAAGGTATACGTCATTATCATTGTCAAATTACATGTTATTATATAGAATTTCTCAATTTTATTTCTGCATGTTTTGGTCGACTCAGTTGCAAGCTGATAGTGGGTATGCAAACACATCAACTCCTTTTCAACAATCTCAGACATCCATTTATGGACAGGTACAATTTCGGCTTTTTTCGTATGTTCCTGCTTCGTTATCATGTTCTTTCCATCAGTGGTGCCATATGGAGTATTGAAGGAATTATTATATTTATTTTTCATTAATCAAGATTTCAAGAATGATTTTCAGTTGTTTTCTTATGACCAAAGATGTTTTATAGTGAGGTTAAACAAGCATGCCTTAAAATTCGAACAAATTTTAACAGACTTGTACTTTTAGCATTATGGAACTGTGAATGGGTTGTTTTCTATAAAGATTTAAAATGACTTTCAGGTAAAGTCGAGGGGTGACACCGTTGATGGCTATGGATCTGTGGGCCCTATTCGTCGTATCAGGAATAAATTTGCTTCGGGAGTCCATCCCAGAGGATCTATTTTTGGTTCACCTAAAGACATTTCTTCTAAAATGGGAACACCCAAAGTTTTTGGAGGTTTCTTGCCTAGTATAGAAAAGAATCTGGAACCTGGTGAAACAAGCGGTGCCTCAAAATACTGTTCAGGAGACAATGTATCAGGTTCCTCTGATAGGGGTATCTCAGATCCAAATTTATCCTCTAGTCAGGCAGTTAGGAAAATACTGGAACACCTTGATAGAAACAAGCCCACCCCTAAAGAAAAGGAGGCTGAACTGAAGTTGGTGACTGCATGGAGAAGAACTTCTCCTGAGGCCACTGATACCATTCATGAGGAAAATATCAGGTCAGTGAATGTTGAAGAGCTTGTTTCTCACAAGAATACTGATATGACTGGCCCAAACTTCCCTGTGAAATTTAACAAAAGTAGCACGAAGTCCAATTTTTTAGTGAATTTTCATAACAAAGGCATGGATGAGGCAGAAGATGCAGTCAATGGAATTGCTAAGGCTTCTAACGCAGTCTTTACTGGTTCCAGTATCATACCTGGTGCAACAATGCCGTTTTTTGGTCTTAAGGGAGGTTCTGGTCCTCTGGTCAAAAATTTGAATGAGGTATTTAATCTAATTCAGTATGTTGCTTTTCTATGCCCTATAGGTCTTGTTTCATTTTCCATGTTATTTGAATCTGTTATCAAATGTTTGACTACCGAAGAGATTAATAGCATTTTTTTGAAGCTGTGACTTCCATTGAAAATGTGATTATGGAGTGACCTAGCCATAACGGGACACCAAATATGATAGCTTACTTGCCTCTAAAAAATGAAAAAAATATCAACTGAAATTTGACTGAAAAAGCTCCAAATTAGCAATATAAGCAATTAGGTCTTCTGTTTGGTTGGTCTTCTCTGAGCATGACATGAACTTTTAGTCTCCATAATAGATTCTTCACATGCTGAAGTTCCTGAACATCACTCCTTTGCCCTAGTTGATGCTGCGACTTGGATATCATGTTGTAGAAAATATTTAAGATGATTCATCTGCACAGTTCCTATTGTGCCTAAATGTTGACTTCAACACAAAATAGTTTTTTTCTGTCAGAATCAGAAATTAGAAAACAAGACAAGACAAGCCAACTGCTAATGTGTGAATGTATTCACATTTGTCCTTGTTCTTTTACACTGCAATCTTCTCCTTTAACTAGATGCTAACAGTTACAATCTATATTTTACCCTCTTCTGATTGATAGCATCTCATTTTGAGCTCTGCTCTAGTTTCAGTAATATTGTTGCAGATATTATGTGAGGGGCAGCTTTAGTAAGTCACTTTGATTTGTCTTTTTCTTGTATGACTGATTCAACATTCACTCTTGACAGTTTAAAAATAAAATGATTTAATATCACTTTGCTTTATGTCCACATTAACACTATGCTTCTTTTCTGTTACAATTTGGTTCAGTTTTTATCATTTTCCTGGTATTCTAATGAGTTGTAAGATATTATAGTATCAAAAATAAGGAAGGTTGCATAAGTATCGTGAACTTTCATAGCCTTAAAATTGTAATCTATGACTTGTATCTGGCTCAGCGATATTTGAGATCTTTTTAACTGTCTTTTGAGGTGCAAAATCAGATTGTAAACATAGCAATGAATACACTTTCTCTGAAACCTCTAGGTGTTCTTCATTATCAAAATCATCTGCTGCATGATATTAACAGATAAAAGCGCAGGTTTATCAGTTGATAGAATTAAATGAGCTCAAAAGTACTTCTACCACGAAATTGCCATATGTTTATTACTTTGACTTTTATCTGGATTTCAGTTTGCTTGAATGTTTCTCTACTTGGTAAGTTCTGATCGACAATGTCCTTACTGTAGAATGCTTTTGCCACCACAAATCATGGACAGACTGAGACAACAAGTTTGCATTTTTCTCATCCTCATCTGAGTAATGGGCAGGATGTGAAGATGGTAGCCGGAACAACTGGCTCGGAATTTTTGAAGAATCATGGGACCAGACCTTCGTTGCCATCAATTTCTATCAACAAGCCTGATTTACATGCGGTTTCCTCCGAGAATGGCCCAGGCTTTACTTTCCCTGTTTCTGCTTCTTCAGGTGTTCTCTCAGAACCGCCAACACCTTCCATCACGCCATCATCTTCAGCAAGTATTCTGTCTCAGCCCGTCGGTGTGCCTACTATTCCTTCCTACACTTTTGGCACCAATAAGTCAACTCCACGTCTTGTTTTCTCGTTTCCATCCACCAGTAGTGTCTCAACCCATGATGATTCTGATCTTAAATTCAGTTTTGGATCAGACAAGAAGACTAGATTGTCTTTTAGTTCCTTTGGAAAAGATGCCATCTGCTATTAACTAGTGGGGTATTTACTTTTAGATATCAATTAATCTTTTTTCATGTTCTTGGGCTAGATTGATTTAATTACTCTAATTTTCCTTTATAAATCATTTATTGGATTCAGTAATGTTAGCTCTATTTTTGTTTTTTTTTTATATATAATGAATTGGTTCTTTATATCTATGTTATTAGTATTTTTCTAGATATAAATATCTTTATTTAAGGTTAATGTCATTTTGCCCCTCTATTCATGATGAATATCACTTTATCCTCTATACTTTCAATTATCTCATTTTACCACCTTATAATTTCATTATATCTCACTTTATTCCATTATACTATTTTTGTCTCACTTTACCCCCTATACTCTTAAAAAACATAACCAAACTATCCTTACCTATTATTTTTAGTAAAATTATTTTAAAATAGGTTGATATTAATATATTTATATTAATATTTAAATAATTTTTTAATTTAATTAATTAATACTTAATATTACTTATAGTAATATTATTTTAAAATAACTTAATGAATACTTTCTTACATTTAAATATATTGACGGTTTTACTTATAAATTTCCTACTAATTATAAATCTTAAAAAACTATTTTATTAAATATATAAAATATTGACAATATTTTTTATTATTAATAGAATTATCATAAGTTTATAGAAACTATGTTAAATTCAAACATAGTCATTATAAGTAAGTAATAGTAATAAAATTAATTTTTAAAATGACTATTTTTAAATTTAGGAAAGTATTCATTAAATTATTTTAAAGTAATGTTAGTATAAGTAATATTAAGTATTAATTAATCAAGTTGAAAAATTATTTAAAAAAATATATAAATATATTAATATCAATGTATTTTAAAGAAAATTCACTAAAAATAATAGGTATGGGTAGTTTGATTATTTTTTTTAAGAATATAGGGGTAAAATGAGACAAAAAGAGTACAAGTAGGTAAAGTGAAACATAATAAAAGTATAAGGAAATAAAGTGAGACAATTGAGAGCATAAGGGAGTAACGTAATATTCATCATGATGTAAAGTGAGATTAACCCTTTTAATTAATAATAGAATACATAATAAACTAAATTGTGTAGTAAGTATACTAGTAATATCTCAAGTTATTACATGATTGTTATTTTATATTTCTGTCGCTTGTATATATTGTAGAAATTGACTGAAAGCACATTTGGCAATATACTGAGGACAATTGAAACTGTAGGATTCAATTTTGAAAGGATTATTCAACGTCTTTATTGATGTAGGTATTTATGGTTTCTTACATTTATTGCTGAATTTCTCTTCTACAGTTTCATACGCAAGATTTTGTTCCTTCATTCCACACTGTGAGCTCTGCCTCTAGGATCTTGATCTGTTTCGACTCAGTCAGTTGGAAGAATAATTGCATTTATATTAAGATACCAAAGCAATAAACAAGTAAATAAACACAAAATTATAAGAAGCCTGAATTCTTTTTTATGCCAATTACATGAAAACAATAACTAACTATAAATTTAATAAAATAAAACTAATGCAGTTGCAGTTTGGAAGTATGAAATTACAACAGGATTAAATTCATTTTACTCTTTGTACTATAGATATTAATTATATTTTTTATTAATAAAACTTTCAATTATTTTTCTAAATTAAAAAAATTTATATTGATAGAAAAAAATATCGAAATCTATACAATATATATATTGAGAGACAAATATACCTACAAGCAAAGTAGAAGATTAAACTCACTATGCCCCCTCCATATTAATTTATATAGCAATTTGCTCCCTCTTCAACTGAATATCAATAAATTTGACCCCACATTTTATTGAATGCTGATTTTATTAAAAAAAAACTAGCCCTCAATTAAGTCTAAATTAGATTAATAGCAATAAATGATTAAAAATAGTATAGATAGAAGGCACATTAAACTTAAACTTATCTTTGATAAATTTATATCACCACTATATTATTGTTATTGTTGTTATTATTATCATCATTATTGTCGTTCTTCTTCTTCTTTTTCTTTTTTTCTTCTTCGAAAAGCATCTCATAGATTTTTTTTTTCCGATCAAAACTTTTAGTTACATTAATTGACATTATAAGAATTTTTTTCACTTTTTGTTTAATAATTTTGATTGCACTTTCAGAAATAAATAGTTACACTTTTAAAATTATTTATTTAATATGTATTGCACTATACACACCTTATTTACCTATAGCATAAATTGTACCCCTAAAAGAAAGGGCATAAAATGAAGTCATCAATCACCATTAAATAAAAAAAATAAAAAACAAGAATTGTGTGCATAAATATGTACGTGTTATATTGTAAATAGTATCATAAATAAATTTATCACTTTATATAAATAAATATATGAGTTTTATTAAAAAAAAATTTTTAATAATGAACAATGCTCGTTGATAATAGTGATCAGTAAAAACAAAAGTAATTAATAGAGGCCAAATATTTAACAATTCTTAGGCTTTAATGCAATTTAGTTTAAAATACTAATTTGTCTATATGTAATTAGAGTTAATTCAATAATTATTTAATAAGTAAGTAGTAATATTTGTGATAATTTTAGTTGATTTAATTTAACGGTATGTATTATTCTATTACGTAAGTAACATGTGCGTGCATAGCTCAATAAGTATCAATTATTCTAATTTCAATGTAGAGCTATTTATTTGTGAAAGTGAAAATTTAATAGAAAACTCATACAATGTTAAATAATCCAACTAAAGAATCTTTGAGTGAAAAATCCTCTGAGATGTTTTCTAAAGTAAACATGTATATACAAATAGATAGATAGATACATAAATAGATTGATATGTAAAAGATGGAAACTCTACAAATTTACTTGAGATAAATTTAAGTTTAACGTGTCTTCTTTATGCTATTGTTATCATATTTATTTATTTATTTAATTTAAATAAATTGAAGATTAATTGATTTAATATAATAAGGTCAAATTAATTGATATTTTGTTGGAGAGGGGCAAATTAAGTACTATATAAATTATAATATAAGGGGTCAATATATCTTTTTTCTTAGCTCATCTGTATTTTCTGTCGATCAATATTTAATATTTTTGATTGAAGGTGAAAGTATTTGAAAGTTTTATTAATAGGAAAAAGGAAAAAAAGGGGCTAAATAATATTAACCCTCTATTGGAAGGGGTAAAGTGAATTTAAGTCATCAATATTACAATAGCTTCCACTCAAAACTATTTGTATTCCATTTTGGTTATTATTACTAAATGGGTATGGGTTTCATGCCAAATTTCCTACCTTGACACAAATAATTTTAACTAAAAAAAGAAAAAAATCATCAATATTACGAGAAGGATGAGCATTATAATACGAAATTAGAGCCAAACTTGGCCAATTACAATTGAAACAAGGGCGAAAATTAGAAGGGTGTATGAGTACCTAAACGCATACATATAAATAGAAAATAAATTAGTTGTACTATTTAGTATTATAAAAAATAATTTAATTTTTCTAAACTTTCAATGGAGTAAATGCAAATTGTTATTTTTCTAAATAGACATGTTATTAAAATGTCAGTACCTGCACTCCTTTTTCTATTTTTCATCTCAAACTATATGTAGATTAAATAATATTTTTCTTTTTTCAGAAAAATTACTAAAAATTCCTTAAAATGATATCTAAAAATTCATGAAATTATTTTATTCAAACACCTATTCTACCAACTTTTCATTCCAAAAAGTCCAACCTTTAACTTTTATCTTAACACCTTTAAATTTTGTGATTTTTGACGAAATTAACCTTGAACTTTTTATATAAAAAATTATTTACTGATATTCAACTATATTCATTTATTAAGGTAATTTTTTTTAAAAAACTTAATTTATAAATTTTCAAATTTTTTAATCTTTTTGTTCATTCAATTTTATAAATTAAAATTATCTCTACATAATTTATACATCTAAAAGTTTAAGAATGTATTTTTCTCTAAAACATTTATGTTATTAAAATTGAAAATAATCATTGGTAAATTTATCAATTTGAACAACCGAAAGAAAAAAATTCTATGAAAAAATCAATTCATTAAAATTTCTAAATCTAAGAAGTCATGGGTAATTTTCCCTTCTTTTTCCCTAATGATCAAATTCATATAGAGTTAACTTAGAGGGCGTGTGGTGGGTTTTTTAATTGAATATTGTATTTTTTTTAAAAATTATACAAATATCATAAAAAAATTATACAAATACCACAAAATGGGCGACTTTTGCTTGCTTTGCAGTGCAGCTTTGACTGCAGGAACTTTTGGTCTCATTTTCCACTCCCTCCTCAAATGCTGCAGCTTTTGGTCTCATTTTCTGCTCCCTTCCCTCTATAAATACTATCACTCTTTCATTCCTTCCTCATTTTGTTTTCTCCACCAATATATTCATTTCCATTCCTTCCCTTATGACTCTCATTTTCTTTTCTCCACCACCATCTTCCATTTTTTTTCTTTTTTTGTTATTTTTTAAAGGTATAATTACATTATTTATTTTTATTTTTTTAATAAATTTAAAATTTATTATTATTTTTTTTTATGTATTTAATAGGTTGTTGATTTTGAAAATGAAAATCATTTCAACCCTGATAAACTTTAAGTACGGGTACGAGACTTTAATTATATCTAAATTATGTAGTTTTTGTATTGTTGTAGTTGTACGTAATTTAGTTGAAAAGAATAATAAGTTGATAAATTAGTATGTTGATTTGAGATGTGTAAATGATTATAATCATACTCTTAGATATTATATGTAATGATGCATATTTGTTATTTCAATTATTTGATGCATGATTTGAAAATTATAATTAAGCAACAATTGAAATATTAATAAATAAATAAAAACTTCTTAATTATTATAATAAAATAACAAATATTTTAAAATTCAAAAAAATAAATTAATAATTATAAAATTAATTTTAATGAATAATAATTTTAGTTAATTAGAAATGATAATTATTAGAAAGTTATTAATTATTATAAAAATAATAATTAACTAACTAATTAAAACAAATAATTATTTGTGAATGCATTTGTTCAAATAAGTATTTTAAAATTTGAAAATTTAAATTAATAATTATAAAATTAATTTCAATGTATAATAATTTGAGTTAATTAGAAATGATAATTATTAGAAACTTCTTAATTATTATAATAAAAATAATTAACTAACTAATTAAAATAAATAATTATTTGTGAATGCATTTGTTCAAATAAGTATTTTAATATTCAAAATTTTAAATTAATAATTATAAATTTTAATTTGAATGAATAATGATTTTAGTTAATTAAGAATAATAATTATTAGAAACTTCTTAATTATTATAATAAAATAATAATTAACTAACTAATGAAATGAATGCATTTGTTCAAAATATATATGTTAATATTCAAAAAATTAAATTAATGATTATAAATTTTAATTTGAATGAATAATGATTTTAGTTAATTAGGAATGATAATTATTA
>CM033107.1:8351158-8506602 GCA_019321725.1 Paulownia fortunei | reverse complement strand
TCAAAATGAAGAAATGAATTTTGGTTTTGGGGAATTTTTAGGATCGATTTTAGGGTTTAGGCTAATAGATTTGGGATATTATTTCCTACCCTTAGATGTTTTTCTTTCCATTCAATAGTCATGTGTGGTGCATATCAAGGCTATCCTAGTGGACCCCTTCTACTACTCCTCAACTCAATGGAGTTGTGGAGTACAGGAATAGGACCCTGTTAGACATGGTTCGATCGATAATGAGTTTCACTGGACTTTCTCTTTTATTTTGGGGCTATAGTCTAGAAACGAAGACATATCTATTAAATAGAGTGCAATCAAAGTTAATGCCCAAAGCATCATATAAGATGTGGTGTGGGAAACAACCCTCTTACAAATACCTAAGGTTATGGAGATGTGTTGCTTATGTGAAGCAGCAAGTGGAAGATAAATTGGATATGAGATCTGGTTTATATAAGTTCATGGGGTATCCAAAAGAATCCATTGGATACTATTTCTATGACTCATCAGAATAAAGGTTGTTTGTTTCGAGGAATGCCACCTTCTTAGAGAAAGAGTTTCTATTGAATGGAAATGGCAAAGTCGTGGAACTTGAAGAAATTCAAGAACCACATAACCTCTCAATAGATGAAGTAATGGGCCAACCAATTAAGGCTGGGCCTTTGGACATGCAACCTCCTGTGTGATTTGAAAGGATCTCAAAACCACCTGAGAGGTATGTCGTTTTATTAGAGAATAAGGAGGAGAATCTCTCCTTGGATAGTGGTCCAAGAACTTATGAAGAGACGATGTCTGATATCGACTCGGAAAGTTGGCAAGATGTTATGCAATTCAAGATAGATTCCATATACTACAATAAGGTATGAACTTTGGTGGACCCATCACAAGGAATAGTTCACATTGGGAATAGTTCCCATTGGCTGCAAATAGTTCAACAAGCGGAAGCTTGGAGTAAATGGAGAGGGAGTGACCTACAAAGTATGACTTGTCACGAAAGGTTATACTCAGAAGCAAGGAATTGATTGTGAGGAAACATTTTCTCCAGTAGCGATGCTTAAATCTATCTAGATATTGCTAGCCATATCAGTGTATTATGACTACGAGATATGATAGATGGATGTGAAGACCGCTTTCCTTAATTGAAACATTAAAGAAGAAATTTATATAAAGCAGTTAGAAGGCTTCATATCCAGAGGGAGTGAGAAAAAGGTTTGTAAAGCTCCAGAGATAAATTTATAGACTCAAGTAGGCTTCCTAATGCTGAAATATCTAGTTTGACGAGGTAATCAAATTGTTTGGTCTCCATAAGAAACCAAATAAACCTTGTGTTTATAAGAAGGCTAGTGGGAGTACTGTGATATTTATTGTATTATATTTTGATGACATCCTACTCATTAGGAATGATGTAGGGATGCTACAGTCAATAAAGACTTGGTTATCTAACCTATTCTCTATGAAGGATTTAGGAGAAGCATCATTTATTCTTGGAATAAATATTTATAGAGATAAGTTTAGAAGGATGATCGGACTATCCCAATTCATGTATATAGATAAAATGCTAAAGAGGTTTAGCATGGAGGAATCCAAATGAAGATTCTTGCTAATGAGTCATAGTTTTCTCTCTCGAGGGCTATGTCTTCAAAGACTCCTGAGGAGAGTGAAAGGATGACCTGCATACCTTATGCATTTGCCATCGGAAACATAATATATGGAATGCTATATACGAGGCTTATGTTGCATATACTATGAGTGTCACAAGCAGATATCAGTCCAATCTAGGTAAAGAACAATGGAAGGCCGTAAAAATGATCCTCAAGTACTTGATAAGAATTGTAATGCCCAATTCTCAATTCTCTCCTACATAGCCAATAATAAGCATCTTGCATGAATATGTATCTAATCAATGTGCATTATCGAATTATGGCATACAAATAGCATGATTGCACGAACATGAATAATTGTTATTATATGCTTTAGTTATGCTTTAACATGCATTAGTACATGAAATATGATATCAAACTTTCATTTCTTGATTTAACATATTCCTTAAGTGCCCTTTTTGCAGTGAAAAGCTCGGTATCTCGGTTAAGAAAGATTGATTGTTAAATGGCCATGAAATGAATTATTTGTATTGCTCCATACTAGTTATATGCTAAAGTGATTAATTGCCTTAATATTTACTTGAAATATGTTACATTTGGTTAAGAACTAAAAGTATGCAAAATGGTGCAATTTGATTGGTTGTTAGACTAGGTTGCATAAAACCATTCTAAACCGCATTGCACTTGATTATAATACCAAAGCATCAATTTTTGTCATCTCCTTAGCCCATGAATGTGGCTTTTGGCATGAGAAGACACCAAGCTTGATACAACCAATCATCACCCTCCACTTACCTCTCTTTGAAAGGCCAAAAAAATTATTTTCATCCATATTTCTTGTGGAAGCAGCTCAAAAACGACCAGCCCTTATTCTCCTAAGTTTCTCCCAAATTTATATATTCTCATACTCACATAAATTGAATTCAATCCATAGAAATCCATAGAACACAAGCTAGAACAAGTTTCCATCCTTTTAAGTTTGAAACCATTGATTTTGAAGGTTAATTCCAACTTAATCAAGGTATATTCTTTTTCAATGTTTCTTATGATGAATTTGTATTATCTTGGATGGTTACATATTTGAGTATGGTTTTGTATGATTGAAAACTTAAGTTACACTTGAAGCCAAAACCAAGCTAGTTAAGCTAATTTTTAGCAAAATTGATAGTCTTGTGAAATTGTTTAATTTACTTGTTTCTATTGACTTTGTAATGCTTATATTGTGTTTGGAAGTTTATTTGAATGATTAAAAATAATAGCAATTAGTTTACTTAATTGAAGGGTACAATCAATTTAAGTTAAAACCAAATTTACGTCATGTTAATTTAGATTGTGTGCATGTTTTAGGGGCTGCCATAATGATTATATTTGAATTATTAGTTATTTAATGGCTGCCCTAATGTTTAATGTCCTGAATTAATGTTTACAAAAGATTGAAAAGTGTATATGAACTTTAACTAGAATAGACTAAATGATTTATAAAAAAGGATATTAAATGGTACGTGATTTGATTATGTTAGGCCTTTTACACATCCTATCTTCCAAAGAGATTGGTCTTTTCACTTGCCACGAAGTGGACTTGAGGTAAGTTGAAGCTTTCATTTGCTGTATCACAGGAATCATATAATGTTGTTCATGTTTTAATGTGATTGTTATTATTTGTCAAATGATGCAATGCTTGATGCATTTATGGTTCATGAAGCATGACACTATTAAGAATATAATGAGGTTTTTGAAAAGGACGTATGGTACTTGATTGATGGTCGGGTAGACAAGGGACGCGGGAGGGACTGGCGGATCCAACAAATGGTGGCAAATACTTGATGTTGAAAAACCGGTATAGGAAAGCCACAATGAATGAGATAGAATACGGCTAATACCTGAGGTTGAAAGACCAAGTATGGAAACCCCGTATTAGTTCTCTTATTGGCCAATCATTATGAACAAGTTTTGAAAATCAAGTCTATCGCTATTAATTAGGTACCACACTTTAAGGGTCCTAAAGAATGATTTATGAAAGAAAGTTATTAAATTGAATACTGCATTTAATCATTATGTGATTTGTATGCACGCTATTTGTTGTTGCATCAGTTTCACCTTACTGAGCCTTTAGCTCATTAGATTCATGTGATGCAGGTGGTAATGTACAGGTTTAGAGGTTGACTGAGTCTCCAGAGCGGTCGGACAGAGATTTGTTCATATGCCATGCTTCGAGCTGTTTTGTATCATATTTTGAAAACTCTGTTTTGTTTTTAAATAAGCCGATCTGTTATGATTTTGTAAAGAAAAACAGTTGTACTCAGTTTTGATATATATATATGGTGTGTTTAAAATGATTCATGCTCTTTCTCTTATAGGTAAAAATGGAAACTTTTATTAAAAACCATAACTCTAGTAATGATGAAAAATTAACATTTCTTAACTTAACTGTATCAGCTTATTTAGGTTCTGTAGTTAGGTTAAGGGGTGTGACAGTTTGTGGTATTAGAGCGGAGGTTTAGTCGTTCCTATTGATAGAAGAAGGTATATAAACACATCTTGGTTGAGAAACTCGGTCAACTACTTGTTTATTTGCTTTTATGTTTATTTGATTATATTTCATTCCATGTTACTGTCATGATTATGCATTTATTATTGGCTAATGAATGGAATGAGATTGGGTAATGCATATCAGGTTATGGCACCAAAAAGGAAGACAATGGATGATCATGAGGGTAATCATAGTGTGGTGGATAATTTGACTGATCTCATTCAACAACAAACTAGAATACATGATGAACAGATAAAATAATTACTAGATATGCAACAAAGAACCCAAGAGCAGAATCAGCGACTTCCTTCACTACAAGCTCGATAGGATCCTTCATAGGCTGTATATGAGAAGTTTAGAAAGATGGAACCTATTGATTTTACTGGTGGGCCTGATCCTATGGTTGTAGAGGAATGGGTTAAATTATTGGATACTATCTTTGACTACATGAGAATTGATGATGCTGAGAAGTTACTCTGTGCAATCTTCTTATTAAAGAAGGATGCTAGAACCTGGTGGGAAGGAGCTAAACTTGCAGTGAATATGGAAGAGCTAACTTGGGAGAGGTTTAAAACAATATGTTATGATAAGTATTTCACTAGAGATGCTAGGTCGCTCAAAGTAAAAGAATTTTTGGAGTTAAAACAAGGAGAGATGTCTGTATATGATTATGTGAGAAAATTTGAACAGGGTTGCAAGTACCTGCCATACATCGCCAGAGACAACAATGAGAAGATGGATCACTTCTTGAGGGGCCTTAATCCTGAAATTAGAAGAGATGTGAAAATGTCTTTAGTAACATAGTTCAGGGAACTGGTGGACAAGGCTTTGATGGCTGACTTAGATGAGAAAGAGATTGAGAAATTTCATCAATAAAAGAAGCAAGTATTCACTCCCAGAAATCTGAATCAGTGGAAGAAAGGAGAGCAAAAATCAAACCAAGGGAATCAAAAGCGTCCTAGAGTTGGGCAGACTTCTACTACAGTTGAAAGGCCTAAATGTGCTAAGTGTGGGAAGAATCATTTTGGGGAATGCTATAGTGGTACTAATCATTGTTTTAAGTGTAAAAAGCCTAGACATATAGCAAAGGATTGCCCAACAGTGCAAGGGAAAGTTCAGGGAAGAGTGTATGCAATGACAGAAGAACAAGCTGATGCAGATGCTTCCATAGTCACAGGTACTATTTTAATTTCTGGGATACCTACAATTGCATTGATAGATTCTGGATCTACTCATTCATTTGCATCACGTGCATTCGTGAGAAAATTGGCATTACACCAGATTTATTAAAAGTAAGGTACAGTGTGATTGTTCCATCTAGGGAAGAAATGAATTCCAACCTAATGTTAAAGGCTTGATCTATTCAGATTAGTGATAGGACTCTCTATGCAGATCTTGTTATTTTACCGATGTCAAATTTTGAGGTTATTCTGGGTATGGATTGGCTTATCAAATATCATGCAACAATTGATTGTAACAAGAAGATTGTGATTTTTCAGCCACCTGGGGAAGAACAGTTTATGTTTAATGGTATCTCATTCTCACGGTCCTTACCAATTATATCTGCTTTGAAAGCTTAGAAGATATTGAATATAGGTTGTGTTGGATATTTGGCAAGTGTTCTAGACACCTCAATTGAAGCCAGAAAATATAGATGTGGTTCAAGAATTTCTTAAGGTATTTCCAGATAATTTACCGGGACTACCACTGAATCGAGAGATTGAATTTGTGATTAATGTTATGCTAGAAACTACTCCTATTTCTAAAGCACCATATCGAATGGCACCAATAGAATTGAAAGAGTTAAAAGTTCAATTGCAAGAATTGCTTGATAAGGGTTTTATTTGCCCTAGTTATTCTCCTTAGGGAGCACCTGTGTTGTTCATGAAAAAGAATGATGGTACATTACGGTTGTGCATTGATTATAGAGAGTTGCATAAAATAATAGTCAAGAATAAGTATCGAATCCCAAGAATAGATGATTTGTTTGATCAATTGCAGGGAGCATCTATATTTTCTAAGATTGATTTGCGCTCTAGGTATCATCAATTGAAGATAAAGGAAGAAGACATACCAAAGACTGCATTCTGTACAAGGTATGGACATTATGAATTTCTAGTGATGCCTTTCGATTTAACCAATGCCCCTGCAGCTTTTATGGATCTAATGAATAGGGTGTTCAAGCAATATCCTGATAAATTTGTGATTGTGTTTATTGATGACATCTTAATTTATTCACATGATAAAGAAGAGCACAAAGAACATTTGAAGATTGTGCTACAAGTTCTTAAAGGAAAACAATTGTATGCTAAATTCAAGAAGTGTGAGTTTTGGCTTGAACAAGTGGTATTCCTAGGTCATGTAGTATCAAAGGATGGTATTTCTATTGATCCGAGCAAGGGAGAAGCTGTCATTAAGTGGCCAACACCAACAAATATATCAGAAGTGAGGAGTTTCTTAGGATTGGCAGGGTACTATCAATGATTTTTCCAGGGGTTTTCAAAGATAGCAACTCCAATGACAATGTTGACAAGAAAGAATGTGAAGTTCTTGTGGACCGATGCTTGTGAAAAAAGTTTTCAAAAACTAAAACATAAATTGACTACAGCTCCTGTTCTTACCATTCCAACTGGAATTGGTGGATTCGTGGTGTATAGCGATGCTTCAAAAAATGGTTTGGGTGTTGTTTTGATGCAAAATGGGAAGATTATTACCTATGCTTCAAGGCAATTGAAGAAATATGAAAAAAATTATCCAACCCATGATTTGGAACTTGCTGTTGTGGTTTTTGCCTTGAAAATTTGGAGACATTATTTGTATGGTGAGAAGTGTGAGATATACACAGATCATAAGAGTTTGAATTACTTCTTTACTCAAAAAGAGCTGAATATGAGACAAAGAAGATGGTTAGAACTTGTGAATGATTATGATTGTGTGATCAACTATCATCCTGGTAAAGCGAATGTAGTTGCAGATGCATTGAGCAGAAAATCTACGTCTTCTCTTTTTGTTATACAAAAGTCAATATTACTGGATTTGTAGAGATTAGAGCTTGAAATTGTACCTAAAGGGAAAAAGTGTTTATTGTCAGCCTTAGTGTTGAGACCTGCACTTTAAGATAGAATTGGAGAAGGTCAAAAGGTGGACACACATTTGTGTAGATTGAAAAGAATGATTGAGGCTGGAAAGAGGCCAGACTTCTCTATTACTGATGATGAGATTATTCGATATAAAGGGAGACTGTGTGTGCGGACCCAATAAATGGTGGCAAATACTTGATGTTGAAAAACCGGTATAGGAAAGCCACAATGAATGAGATAGAATACGGCTAATACCTGAGGTTGAAAGACTAAGTATAGAAACCCCATATTAGTTCTCTTATTGGCCAATCATTATGAACAACCACGGTCTATCGCTATTAGTTAGGTACCACACTTCAAGGCCCATAAAGAATGATTTATGAAAGAAAGTTATTAAATTGAATACTGCATTTAATCATTATGTGATTTGTATGCACGCTATTTGTTGTTGCATCAGTTTCACCTTACTGAGCCTTTAGCTCATTAGATTCATGTGATGCAGGTGGTAATGTACAAGTTTAGAGGTTGACTGAGTCTCCAGAGCGGCCGGACAGAGATTTGTTCATATGCCATGCTTCAAGCTGTTTTGTAACATATTTTAAAAACTCTGTTTTGTTTTTAAATAAGCCGCTCTGTTATGGTTTTGTAAACAAAAACAATTATATTCAGTTTTGATATATGTATATGGTGTGTTTAAAATGATTCAAGCTCTTTCTCTTATAGCTAAAAATGGGAACTTTTATTAAAAACCATAACTCTAGTAATGATGAAAAATTAACATTTCTTGACTTAACTGTATAAGATTGTTTAGGCTCTGCAGTTAGGTTAAGGGTGTGACAAGAATTAAGGATATCTTTCTAGTATAGGGCTCTGGAGAACTAAAAGTAGAAGGCTATACAGATTCTAGTTTTTAGTCAGATATAGAGGACTCAAAGTCCATGTTTGGATACATATTCACCATAAATGGTGTTGCGGTCAGTTGGAAGAGTTCTAAGCAAGAGACGACTGCAAATGGTATCCGACGGACATCTTGAGAAGATGGGCCTGAAGTACATGGGCAATTGGCACTAGGGCATGTGGGAAATTGTTAAGGTAATGCCTGGCATGCCAATTAGATTGGACGTCTTTTACACTCTTGTGTTTTGATGAACATTTAAATATGTACAATTAATTAGAATTTATATAACTATTTTTACTTTGAAATTATCATTAGAACTCCCAATCAAAGAATTTTTGTGTTTTAGAAATAAAATATGAAATCAAATAAAAAAATGAGATTAAAAGTTTTCTTTTTTTGCGCAGGTTTTAGAGAAACTGGTGTAACTTTTGATTCTAAAATGGTTTTTGGTTCATTCTTGAGCTTATGGATTGATAAGTCATTCATCTACAAGTTCATACAAACTTTGAGTCCCATACTAAATGTGTAAGGATCAAAGAAGTTGGATTATAAGTAGTTATACAAAATAAAACACCAAAAATTTGGATCAGAGTTTAGCCTAGTCCTGACCTATTTTACCTATTAGGTTATATCTCTTAAACCAAAAAATTTTAAGCTGAAATTAGGATATGTTATACACAAAAGATAGATAAACAAGTTTGCTGAAGAGAAGATGGTGAGAAAATATGTCAATAAACATGATGCAATATGCTGCTGATGTTGAATGATAGCTCTTGAACATAATCCCATAATTTGACCATATGTCCGCTCATCTTGCAGCCAAATTTGACAAATGACATTTGAAAATATATCATCAAAGAAAGATCTACAGCTTTTATGCTTTACTCGTTATCAAAAGTTTGTTGTATCCAGTCTAAAAATTTAATTCAATTGGGTAGTTAAAAATTTAGAGGATTTGGTGTAACAACTCTTGATAACTAGCATTCTACTTGATTTTTAACTCCTCAATTATATGTTTGGCCTCTAGATTACTCCAAACACTATAAATAGGCCACGTATTAAACTTGTAAGAGTAGGTGGAGAAGGGTAGAGTAGAAAAGAAAGTTTTATTATTGTCTTTCTTTAGGCTAAGTTTTCTAGTAGTAATAGAAATGTATTCTCTAGTTTCTCTTCTATTTTTAGTCTTTTCTACTTTCATTATGTCTTTTTGAATTTCATTTAGTGTAGGAGAAAGGGTAAACCTCTTGATGGAGGAAAAGAAACGGTTATAAAAGTAAAAAATATTTAAGTGTATTGTATTATTGTTTTACTTTTTTATATAAACCATACTTGTTTTGTGGTGATTCTTGATTTATCTATCACTAATGATACAACAAATACTTGAGTTCATTTAACTAGACGTTTGATTTTACTATAGCAACCGTTAACGTGAAACCTTGATCTGTTATAAACAAATGTGTGCATAAATATTTGATCCCATAAACAAGTATTGGTGTTAAGAGATAATTTAAAATTAGAAAAATAATATCATAATTACCTTAATACATGAGTTATTTGATAATATCTTTCAATTAGAACATTTATTATATATGGATTCCAATAGTGGCAATTAATAGAGGCAAAAAGAATAAATAATCATTCCTCTATTCAAAACTCAAGAGCGGATCCCTAATCCTCATTACTTTTATTACTTTAGTTTTTTTAAGTTATAGTATACATTATTTTTTGTATATTTTAAACTACATAAAGCCTTTTTTTTTTTTAGAAATATAATCCTGAAATCTATTCTAAACCTCCTCGAAATTCTTTTCATTCTTGTTTCATTTTTCCTCTCAATGCAAATAACTTTCAATTCAAACCAGTTATGATCCATTTACTTCCTAATTTCCATGATTTAGATTCTAAAAGTCCTTATTTACATCTGAAATAATTTGATGAAGTATGTGCCACTTTTGATGATCAAACTTATACAAATGAGATTGTTAAGCTCAAATTATTTTCTTTTTCTTTAAAAGATAAAGCAAAAATTTGGGTTAATTCTTTAAAACATATGCCAATTAGATTTTGGCAAGAAATAGAAGCTGAATTTTTAAAAAAGTTCTTTCCAACTCATAAAACGAATATTTTGAAAAGATAAATCCAGAACTTCTCTCAAAATTCTAATGAAGTTTTCTTTAAATGTTGGGAAAGAATTAAAAATTTGTTGAATTCATGCCCACATCATGGTTTTGAAAAATGACGCTTATTTAGTTTCTTTTATGAAGGTTTAACTCGTGAAATAAAATAATTTGTTGAAACAATGTGTAATGCTGAGTTTCTTGATAAAGAACCTGATGAAACTTTAGAATATCTAGATTATTTGGCAAAAAACTCTCAATCATGGCATAGTGTTAATTCTTTCGAAGTTTTCATTAGATCTAATCTTGCTAATAATGATAAAGAAAAATATTAACTTAGTCGAGAATATGATCTAAATACTCAGATTGATAGTTTAACAAAAAAAGTTGAGCACATGGAACTTAAAAAAGTAAAGAAAATCAAATCCTTGCAAAAAGAAGAAGTTTGTAATAATTGTGAATTTATGGGGTACTCTACCAATGAATGTCCAAACATTCCAGTACAAGTAAATTTTATGAACACATTCAAAAAAGTCTTTTTGCTTAAGTCCATAAATAGATCTCTGGAACTTTGCAAACCTTTTGCTCACTCCCTCTAGATATGAATCTTTTTGGAAGCTTTATATAAATTTCTTCTTTAATTTTTCTATTAAAAAAAGTAGTATTTACATCCATCTGTCATATCTCTTAATCATAATACACTGATATGGATATCAGTATCTGGATGGATTTAAGCATCGCTACTGGCAAAAAGGTTACCTCATAATCAATTCCTTACTTCTGAATATAACCTTTCATGACCAGTCATACTTTGTAGGTCACTCCCTTTCCATTTACTCCAAACTTGCACTTGTAGACCTATTTGCAGTTAATGGAAACTATTCCCTGTGATGGGTCCACCAAGGTCAATACCTTGTTGGAGTACATGGAATCCATCTCGGATTGCATGGCATCTTGCCAACTTCCTGAGTCGATGTCAGGCATCACCTTTCCATGAGTCATTGGATCACTATTCAAGGGGAGATTCTCCTCATTATTCTCTAACAAAAAGCCATATCTCTTAGGTGGTTTTGAAATCCTTTCGAATCTCTTAGGAGGTTATGTGTCCGGAAGCCCTACCTTAGTTAGTTGGCCCATTACTTCGTCTGTTGAGAGGTTCTATGCTTCTTGAATTCTTCAAGTTTCATGACTTTGCCATTTCTAACCAATAGAAACTCCTCCTCTAAGAAGGTGACATTTCTTGAAACAAACACCCTTTGTTCTAAGGAGTTGTATAAATAGTATCCAATAGATTCTTTTGGATACCCTATGAACTTACATAAACTGGATCTCATATCCAATTTACCTCCTATTTGCTATTTCACGTAAGCAGCACATCCCCATACCCTTAGGTATTTGTAAGTGGGTGGCTTCCCACACAACATCTCATATGGTGTTTTGGGCACTAACTTTGATGGCACTCTATTTAATAAATATGTCGTCGTTTCTAGAGCATAGCCCAAGAATGAAAGAGAAAGTCTAGTGAAACTCATCATCAATCGAACCATATCTAACAGGATCTGATTCTTACACTCCACAACTCTGTTGAGTTGAGGAATAGTATAAGAGGTCTATTGGGAAAGCTTTGATACGCACCACACATAACTATCAAATGAAGAGAAAAACATTTGAGGGCATGAAATAATTTACCAAATCTATTAGCATAAACCCTAAAATCGATCCTAAAAATTCCCCAAAACCCTAAATCCATTTCTTTAATTCGAACCATAAAGTGGTGAAAACCCTAAATCGAAAGTAGTAGAGGACATAGTTCGCGAAGAAATGAAGATTAGAGACCCAAAAAATCACCATTTAGCCCCACTAAAATATGGTAAGCAATGCAGTATTTCTTATGGTGGTTTTTTTCTAAAAAGTTTGATCTGTTGTCATGTTATAGAGATTGTAACAAACAAAATCAAGTTTTAGTTTTTTCTTTTTTTGTTGAATGTTTGCTATTTTTGTTTCTTAAAGTTTGAATGTTTGCTACTTTTGTTACTAAAGTCAAGTGGGGGACCCTGTGGTGGTCCTTTGTTTATTTTCAATGAAATATTTAATTTTTATGATTTTTTAATTTTTTTTGTTATTTTCAATGGTGGGCCTCAATGTTTTGTACTATATACGCATTTTAATTTAATTTGTTTCCTTGTTCCCATTTCTATTTACATGCATCTATTTTTTATTTATTGTTGGGTGTTTTGTTTGTTCTGTCCATTAGGGTTTTTGTTTTTTTACTAAGTGGATTGATTTTTGTTTTAATTTAATATTTTTATTTTGTTTTCTTTCACAAATCCAAAATATAGCAACTTTGCAGTATGTCTGAACTATGGGGGTAGGTTTCTTATAGGAACATTGTAAGCCTATGTAGGGGGGATAAATTAGTATTTGATTACTTTGAGCATGATTATTTATGTTTAGATATTTAAGAAATTTGCAGAACATGAAGGTATAAAGCCCCCTATGAGATTGTACACCAAAGTTAACAATAGGTTTATGTTGATTAGTAATGATACTAATTTGCATAGGCTATATGAAGAAAAATTGAAAAGTGAGAGTGATTAGTCTATACATAGAGGAATTATCTGTTTTTTCATGCAGTCAAAGTGATTCTTGTAAGCAACCAATTGAGCCTACTAATAATGTAGATGTGGATGATAGTGATAGGGATGGGAATGTGGAAAAAGACAGTGATGGAGATAGGGATAGGGATGTGGAAGAAGACAGTGATGGGGATAGGGATGGAGAAAAAGATAGTGAGGGAAATGATGATGGGGTAGAAGATAGTGAGGGAGAGGATGAGAAGAAGAGACTAACGCGGATCCTAAGAATGATAGGGTAGAAGGGACTAGTGGGGTCAAAGAAGCACAAGAGGTGGATGGGGATCCTAAGAATGATGCAAGTAAAGATTTTGAGGATAGTGAGCATAATATACAATCTGAAGACAATGATGATGGGATAGGCAAAATAATAAAGATGATAAAATGTTTAATGAAAATATAGACCTGATGTAGAATGGTTTAAACAAGATGATGCTAATAATGGCCAAGAAAGGGGGCAGATGGTTTATATGGTGGTGAATCTAGTAAGGTGATGTTTTGAAGAGTGATGATGACTTGAGTAGCTGTAAGGATTTTGATGGTGAGATTGAGGTGCATAACTTTTTAGTCTTTAACCCAGTAGAGTTACATGATCCAACCTTTGAATTAGGGATGATTTTTAGCACCAAAGTTGAGTTAAGGCATGCAATACACTCACATGCCATTAGAAATAAAAGGAACATAAATATCACTAAAAATGACAAGATTAGGATGCATGTTAAATGTGCTGATAAGGATTGTGAGTGGAAACTTCATGCACTGAAGCTCAAAGATGAACTTATATTTCAAATAAGGCTGTATGATCCTACACACACTTGTGCTAGGAGTTTTCATGTGAAAAATATAAAATTCAAATGGTTATCTGGGAAATACATACACAAATTCAAGTCTGACCCTAAGAGAAATGTGAAAGGCTTTAGGGTTGATGTCATTGAGGATATTAGATACCACGTCTCAAATTTTCAAGCTTACAGGGTAAAGAGAAAAGCTATTAAAATGATTGAGGGAATTCCTGATAAGTAATATTCTTTGCTATGGGATTTTGCAGATAAAAGTAAAAGAACAACACTTGAAGTACCATAATCATAGGAATTGATCAAAGTAGTGGTGAGAACAAATTTGATAGGTTTTATATGTGTTTAAATGCTTTGAAGATGTAGTTTTTTATTGTTGCAGAGTAGATGGGTGTTATTTAAAGGGCCATCATGGGAGAGTGGTGTTAACAGCTATAGGAGTAGACATAACGATAATATCTTCTAATTACCTATGTTGTGGATATAAATAAGTCAAGGGACACTTTGGGAGTGGTTTCTAACCCTGTTGAAGATAGATTTAAACATTGAGAAAGATTACAAGTGGACTTTTATGTCTGATAAACAAAAAAGGTTGTTCCAAGATTTTCAAGGGGTATTCCCTAGTGCTACTCATAAATTTTGTGTTAGACACATGCATTCCAACTTTAAAAATATTGGGTTTAGAGGTCAAGTTTTTGAGAGTACTTTGTGAAAGGCAGCTAAAGCCACTACAGTTAATGAATTTAGGAAAAGGATAGATGAATTGAGAGCAATAGATGAAAGGGCAGCTGAGTGGTTTAATGGTAAACCACCCAAGGACTGGAGTAGGTCACACTTCAGTGACTATCCTAGGTGTGATATATTGTTGAATAATAGGAGTGAAACTTTTAATTGTAACATTCTAGAGGCCAGAGAAAAGCCTACTGTGTCAATGTTGGAGTGAATAATGGAATATTTAATGAAAAAAATGTAGGAAAATAGATAGAGCAAATGAGAAATAGAAAGGAGCATTTTATCCTAAAAACCAAAAGATGATTGACAAGATTGTGAGAAGGTGGGAGATTATATCAAAGAAGATGATTATCACTATCAAATTTCTTGCTTTGACGGGAACAAATACAGTGTGGACATGAAGAAAGGAAAATGTGGATGTAAGAAATGGGATTTGAGTGGAATCCCATGCAAGCATGATTTATGTGCCATTTATAGCTAGGGGTTGGATGTGTATAATTTCACTCACAAATGTTGCAGGATGGACACTTACAAGAAGGTGTATGCCCTGCCATTATGCCTATAAATGGCATGAATGAGTGGAAACCTATAGGCTTTCTTCTCCTATACCCCAAACCTGTTGGGTTCGCTATAATCGCAGGGGTATACGCAGCGGAAAATTAAAAATTTTATCAAACATAAATTTAACCCCATTGATTTGAAAGCGATTTTAACGATCGCGCTTATTCAAGTGAATATATAAATAAATATAAAATCGATTATACCTTTCGTGCACTCCGTTGTTGTAGGGAATGAAGCAATCAATTGCTTATCCTGGACTATCAGAACTCGCAAGGATCCAAGTATCTCCCCTCTATCAGGTCCACAATACGGAAGAGCAACACCAATCAAAAGATTCGCTAGTATCCTTTTAATTGTTTACTAATCTAGAACCGGAGTAAATTTTCAAGAACATTAAAGATTGATTCTTTAAGTTCTTGAAACAATAATATGAAGAGAATAACAAGAAACTGATTTTCTTTTTCTTTCTTTTCTTTTCTTGGAGAGTAAAAATAGAAGACTTTAAACAAAATATTTTTGCTCAAATTTTTTAATTGAATTATATAATTTTCATCCCTCATATATATAGGGCTGAAAATTTTAATCCCTTTCCAAATCTTGGAAAGTTTTTTAATTTTGAACTACTTCAAAAGCTTATCTGAAAGGATTCTAATCTTCCAAGACTCTTCTCTTTTCTCTCTCTTATTGTATGTGGACTAATTTGAGACTACATTAATCATCAAAATTGTCTACATACATTGTTAATATTAATTTAAACTCTTCAAATAATATCAAGATAGATATATATCATATATATATACTTTAATTATATTTATACATAAATTAAATCTTAGTGGCCGATTTTATCCCATAAAATTGGTCACTATATTTATTTATCTATAAATATGTTATTTAAATAAATTATATTTATTTAATTTATTCTCTTCATATTTTAGTGGGCTTCTTAAGTGATCCACATTAATTTTGGGTTGGACTCAAAAATCCCCAAATTAATTCAATTGATTCAATCCCAATTTAATCAATCCAATTAATTAATTTAATTTACTCCAATTGGCTTCCTAATCAAATTAGGTCCAATTTAATAATAATTACTTAATTGAATAATTTAATTTAATATTAAATTAAATAGAACCCTTAATTAATTAATTGATTAGTATTAATTAATTAATTTTAACCATTGGATAAATCTAAAATTAGAAATATTACTTTCCATAAAGACGTATGACCCTCTTAGTTTCACTACTAAGCTAGTAGTGGGTTTGCAATATTTGCAACTTATGAATAACAATTATTCCAATTAATTAATCCGTTGGAATCAACTCCTTAATTCTAAAAACCTCACTATCCATGAAAACACCTAGCAAGTAATCTGGCAAACTAGTCTTAGGTGAAATAGCGAGTAAACCTATTTCAGTTGCGAGTACCATACACGTATGGTCCTTTCGACAGCTAATCTCCTAATTGAATTTAAGGCATGGATTATAAGTCGAAACCCTAAATGATTCAATAACTGTGATCCCATTTCAAGTTCCAATGATTCTTGATGAATCACAATTCATACTGCCTTGACCAAGGTTTTGAATCACGATCTATGAAACACAGGAGATTTTCTTATTTAAAAAGACAAGTGTCGAATTCTATGTTGGCCACTGACAAACCTCCATGCACACCAGTGCAACACCCAACATACCCCCTTTGTGATTGTCAAGCAATCAGAAGATATATCAAAGTGCTACAAGATGCACACAAGGCTACCATCGTGCCTCAAGTCTGAGACTAGTCGTGTACTATCGCAACACAGAAATTCTTATTTCGACGGGCAAAACCTCCAACTAAGAATTTCTTGCGGGCTATGTTCGGTGTACTTGTTCCTAACAAGCACCCACATACATGCACTTACGTCTCTACGCTAATGTCAATGGAATGTGACATCCTCGTCTCACGAGCATGCATCATATGTACGAGTTTTATTGAGCTATTTGATGTCCCATCTCAAAAAGCTCTCAACTCAGAACTTATTTAAGACCAAAGCCTTAGAGGCATGTTCCATGATCGCCATCATATGCACGACCATGTCCCATAGCTAAATTTGGTCTAAGGACTTTATCTAATGTGCAAAATAAAAAAATACAAGATATAAGATAAAGAAAATGCCTTTTTATTAATATGATTCCTAATAAAATTGTCTTTACAAAAGTAAAAGAGTATAATACACCCAATCTAATTGGGGCATTGGGCATCATACTCTAACAATCTCCCACTTGCCCTAGCTCCAATTGCCCATGTATCTAAGGCCCATCTTCTCAAGATGTTCGTCGAATATCTTCTGTGCTAAGGACTTAGTAAGTGGGTATGCTACATTTTCTGTTGAGGCAACTCGATCCACAATGACATCACCTCTACCAATGATCTCTCTGATCAAGTGATATCATCTCATTATGTGCTTGGATCTTTATGAGATCTTGGCTCTTTTGCTTGCGCAATGGCTCCATTATTATCACAGTAAATCATAACTGGATCAACAATGGATGGAATTACACCCAACCCTTGGATGATGTTTTAATCCAAACAGCTTCTTTTGCTGCATCTGATGCAGCAATATATTCAGCTTCGGTGGTAGAGTCTGCAGTCGTCTCTTGCTTGAACTCTTCCAACTGACCGCACCACCATTCAGGGTGAATATGTATCCGGACATGGACTTTGAGTCATCTATATCGGACTAAAAACTAGAGTCTGTATATCCCTCCAGTTTTAGTTCTCCATTGCCGTATATCATAAAGATATCCTTAGTCCTTCTCAAGTACTTGAGGATCATCTTAACGGCTTTTCAGTGTTCTTCTCCTGGATTGGACTGATATCTGCTCGTGACACTCAGAGCATGTGCTATATCAGGCCTTGTACATAACATTGCATACATTATGCTCCCTATTGCAGAAGCATAAGGTATGCGAGCCATCTTTTCTCTCTCTTCAGGTGTCTTGGGAGACATAACCTTAGAAAGTGAAACCCATGACTCATAGGCAGAAATCCTCTCTTGGATTCATCCATGCTAAACCTTTTTAGCACTTTGTCTATGTACATGTACTGGGATAGTCCGATCATCCTTCTGGATCTATCTCTATAAATCTTTATCCCTAGGATAAAAGATGCATCTCTCCAAGTCTTCATGAAAAATTGATTAGATAACCAAGTCCTCATTGACTGCAACATCCCTACATCATTCCCAATGAGTAGGATGTCATCAACGTAGAGCACAACAAATATAACTGCACTCTCACTAACCTTCTTGTAGACACATGGTTCATCTAGGTTCTTATAGAAGTCAAACGTTTTGATCGTTTAATCAAACGGATGTTCCAACTTCTCGAAGCTTGTTTGAGTCCATAAATGGATCTCTGGAGCTTGCAAACCTTTTGTTCGCTCCCGCTGGATATGAAGCCTTCTGGCTGCTTCATATAGATCTCTTCCTTAATGTTTCCATTAAAGAAAGCGGTCTTCACATCCATTTGCCATATCTCATAGTCATAATATGCAGATATGGCCAACAGTATCCGTATGGATTTAAGCATCGCTACTGGTGAAAAAAGTTTCCTCATAATCAATTCCTTGCTTCTGAGTATAACCTTTTGCTACCAATCATGCCTTATAGGTCGCTACCTCTCCATCTACTCCAAGCTTCCGCTTGTAGACCCATTTGCAGCCAATGGGAACAATTTCATGTGGTGGGTCCACCAAAGTCCATACCTTGTTGGAGTACATAGAGTCCATTTTGGACTGCATAGCTTCTTACCACTTCTTCGAGTCGATGTCAGACATTGCCTCCATAGCTTCTTGATCATTATCCAAGGGGAGTCCCTCTTCTTTGTTCTCTAACAACAAGTTGTACCTCTTAGGTACACTTGAGACCCTTTCGGATCTTCGAAGAGATTGTGCCTTAGAGGGTCCAGCATCAGCTGGTGTACCATTTACTACATCAGTTGGGTGTTCTGTGGTTCTTGAACCTCTTCAAGTTCTACGACATTGCCACTTCCATCTGAAAGAAATTCTTCTTCAAGGAATGTAGCATTCCTCGAAACAAACACCCTTTGTTCCATGGCATCATAGAAATAGTATCCAATAGACTCCTTTGGATACCCCACAAACTTGCATAAGCTGGATCTCATATCCAACTTATCTCCCACTAGCTGCTTCACATAAGCAGCACACCCCATACCCTAAGGTATTTATAGGAAGGTGTCTTTCCACACCACATCTCATATGGTGTTTTGAGCACGGCTTTAGATGGCACCCTATTTAATAGGTATGCTGTCATTTCTAAGGCATAGCCCCAGAATGAAAGAGGTAATGAAGTGAAGCTCATCATAGATCGAACCATGTCCAACAAGGTTTGATTCCTACGTTCGCAACTCCGTTGAGTTGGGGAGTAGCAGGAGGAGTCCACTGTGAGAGAATCCCATTCTCTTTTAGATAATCTAAAAATTATGTGCTTAAATATTCACCTCCTCGATCAGATCGAAGAGTTTTTATACTTAATCCAGTTTGTTTCTCTACTTCAGTTTTGAATTCTTTGAACTTTTCAAATACTTCAGACTTATACCTTAAAAGGTACACATAACCATACCTAGAGAAGTCATCGGTAAAGGTTAAGAAGTAGTTATAGTTCCCACGGGCACTAACATTTAGTGGCCCACATACATCTTATGGATCAAATCCAATAGATGCTTGGCTCGCTCCACTTGTCCAACAAATGGAGATTTGGTCATCTTTCCTTTGAGGCAGGATTCACAGTTGGTAGTTCTTGCTTTTTCGTTAGATCAAGCAATTGTGCCAATTTGTTAATCCTTTTCTCAGAAATATGTCCTAATCTTGCGTGCCACAGGCTCATTGAACTATGATTATCTAATTTTCTTTTATTTTGTTGAATTGTGAAAATGGGGTTATAGGGAGTAATAGTATATAAACAATTCGTTAAAGAACCAGAATATATAAAATCAGAATGTTTGAAAATGGAACAATTTCCATTCTAAATGGTAAATTTAAAACCTTCTCTATCCAAAACTAGAATAGAGATAATGTTCTTAATAATATCCGAATAAAAAGACAATTATTTAAAACTATTACATAACCATTCTCTAAAGCCAGATTAATGGTCCCTATAGCTAATGCAGCAACTCTTGCTCCATTTCCCATCCTAAGGACCATCTCTCCTCCATCCAGCTTCCTACTTCTTGCCATTATCTACAAATCATTACAAATATGTGAGCCACAACCAGTATCTAATACCCAAGAAGTATTGTTAACCGACAAGTTAACTTCAACAAAATATATACCTGAACTCTTCAGGCTTGCAAGATACTCCTTGCAATTCCTCTTCCAGTGCCCTGGTTTCCCCCAACAATAGCACTTGTCATTGGCTTGAGAACAAACCTTTTTGACACCGCCCTTAGCTTTTAGCTTGTTGGGTTTAGAGGAACCCTTTCCTTTCTTCTTTCCTTTCTTGGGCTTTTTAGCCTTTGATCCGGAAGAAGATCCAACAAGCAGAACCGGCTTGTCCTTTTTCATGGTGGACTCAGCCATCTTTAACATGTTCACAAGCTCAACGAGACTAGTCTCCATGTTGTGCATGTTAAAGTTGACAATAAAGGTGTCAAATGATGGAGGCAGAGACTGCAGCAGAAGGTCCGTATAGAGTTCGTTCTCCATAACGACTCCAAAGGACGCCAACCTTTCAATAAGGGCTATCATCTTCAATCCATGATCATGGACTGAAGAGCCCTCAGTCATACGACATTGAAAAGCTCTTTTGAGATCTGATATCTCATCTGCCGAGTTCTTTCACCATACAACTCTTGTAGGTGAATGAGGATCCCATAAGCAGTATCTTGATCCTCGTTCTGCCTCTGCAGCTCATTTGACATCGATGCCAGCATGTAGCATCGAGCCTACAGATTGTCATCAACATGACGTAAGTAATCTGCATAATCCTCTGAAGTAATATCCTCCGGTGGTACCGAAGGAGGCGCAGTGTCGAGGACATATGCCCTCTTCTCCGACTGAAAAACTATCTTCAGGTTTTTTAGCCAATCGACAAAGTTAGGTCCAGTTAATTTATTTTGTTCAAGGATTGTTGCAAGTGGATTCTTTGCCATTTTAGTAGAATAATCTACAAAACATGCACGAAGCAGAAAATGAGTAAACTATGGGAAAAACATATTCATTTAATATAAGGTCTTTAATACTAAATGTCCACCATATTTTCTTCGAATTCCATCACCCCTAATGGAATTTCGGGAAATCAAATTTCCTAGTGAGCTTGAGGTCCAATGGAAATATTTCACACCCCAATTTTATGAGCCCATGAAATATTTCTATCGGTAGTCAACTATTTGACAATTGTATCACTATACAACCCTCAAGTTTGTTTTGCCTCACCTCTTCTCATATACCCTAATTTTATGAACCCATATGGTACTAAGTGTCAAACAATACCCATCAAACATTCGTGTAGATAGAGCATCAAGATGTCCCACGACTCATGGCTAACATAATGACGATTCCATCCCACGAGCATCTCAATGCTTGGTAGAGATCACAGCTTTCCAACACAAGACCACCCCACGACTCATGGTCAGTGATCAAGTGCAGTAGTGTCGTCATGTCTCTATCTTTGATGGTAGGAATGGAATGATAGGTCCTACCTAACTTGTCCATTTTTGTTTGAAATCGAATTTTCAAAAAAATCTTTTACTTAATTTTAGTAAATTAAGTGGGGTTTAATTTTATCCAAGACCTCATCATAATTTAAATTAGGTTGGTTATTTAATGCATGACATCATAATATCATTCCGCAAGCATAAAAGCATTAAATAAAATCCTAAGCATGCATCTAATACATACTTAAATAAATGAATGATCATGAACCAGTCCTATGCGGTCTATTTGAGCCAAAAATGGAAATAGAACCTATTCTATTACATAATTGTATCCCATACAAATATGGGTCTCTTTTTTATTCTCCTTCTTCTTTCAAAGAAAAAGAAAAACCTTACCATCTATTCTACTCTCTTTACAGAAAATAAAATAACTTACATAAATGAAATAAGAGGCTCGCAGGCCCCATTTTAAAACCCAAAAATATTAAATAAAACCAATCACATTGGTCCAATGACTCATGATCATCCCATAATGTAAATTTACCAAATTGTTAAACGCAATTTTTCTTTTTAACTTGGTATAATTTTTAATTGCTTGAAAAATAATTTTCCTTTGAAAAACAATTTTTCAGAAATAATTAAAATTAACATTTAATTTTAATATTCCAAAAAAAAAAAAAAAAAAAACGAACTCGAAACGACACGACGAGCAGCACCACTGCTGCCCGTCGGGCGCGCACAGCCGGGTGCCCAGCGTTGAGTGCCGGGTGCTAGGCATCCAGTGTCGGGTGACGGGCGACGGGCGCCCAGGGGCGTGCCGACACTCACTGCCGTGTGCCTACGCATGTAGCCGTCTGGTGTCTGACACCCGACGCCCGTTTCATCAATTTTTTTTATTTTCATATTTAAATAATTTAAATAACCAATTAAAATTATTCAAATTAAAAATTTCTAAAAATATGCAAAATCAAATTTTACATAATTAACATGTATTCATAAATCTAAAAATTCACTAAATAAGCGAAACCGTGACTCTGATACCACTGTTGAGTTCGCTATAATCGCAGGGGTATACGCAGTAGAAAATTAAAATTTTTATCAAACATAAATTTAACCCCTTTGATTCGAAAGCAATTTTAACGATCGCGCTAATTCAGGTGAATATATAAATAAATATAAAATCGGATTATACCTTTCGTGCACTCCGATTGTTATAGGAAATGAAGCAATCAATTGCTTATCCTAGACTATCAAAACTCGCAGGGATCCAAGTGTCTCCCCTCTATCAGGTCTACAGTATGGAAGAGCAACACCAATCAAAAGGATTCGCTAGTATCCTTTTAATTGTTTACTAATCTAGAACTGGAGTAAATTTTCAAAAACATTAAAGATTGATAATTTAAGTTCTTGAAACAATAATATGAAGAGAATAATAAGAAACTGATTTTCTTTTTCTTTCTTTTCTTTTCTTGGAGAGTAAAAATAGAAGACTTTAAACAAAATATTTTTGCTCAAATTTTTGAATTGAATTATGTAATTTTCATCCCTCATATATATAGGGTGAAAATTTTAATCCATTTTCAACTCTTGGAAAGTTTTTCAATTTTGAACTACTTCAAAACCTTATCTTGGAATGATTCCAAATCTTCCAAAAACTCTTCTCTTTTCTCTCTCATATTGTATGTGGACTAATTTGAGACTACATTATTCATCAAAATTGTCTACATACATTGTAATATTAATTTGAACTCTTCAAATAATATCAAAATAGATATATATCATATATATATATATATACTATAATTATATTTATACATAAATTAAATTTTAGTGGCCGATTTGTAACACCCCCATTACTACACAACTAGATATATATTATAATTTGACATGATAGAACCTGTGTGCATGCATGGAATTTATTTTTTTAACACTTTAAGAAAAGATAAATCACTTCTTACATGCACAACCCTATTTAAAATACTTTATAACACATGTCATGTATATAGCAGGATCGGTATTTATATAAAATCACAATACCCACAATGACCCAATATTTACATACTTATTTACAGTAAAGTTTTAAAAGCGAAATATAGTACCAGTCTAAAAAATATAATACCACAGACTCAAATATAACAAGCCAACAAAATAGCCCAACAGGTCGTCACCTATGTACACACTCTCTTAGACACCTGCAGGAGCTCCAACCGCCGCCCAGCCAATAAAAGATGCTTCAAGTATCGTCGTACTCACCTACAATGCATAAACTATATGAGCTAACGCTCAGCAAGTAAAGATTATGCATGTCAAAGAATAATCCACAATATCAAGTCATGTAACTCAAAATGCTATGCTCACAATGCAATTTTATGCATCAAAATATTTCTCTCAAAATCATTTCTTTCTTGGGCCCTGACCAACGCTACTATCCCATGCACCGGAAAAGAGTTCTGTATACCGCCATAATCCAATGGTCAATAATCATATAACCATGAAAATCCATGCATACTCATACGCATGCAAATCCATGCACGCGAACCTGCAAATCCATGCATAAAACCATGCAAATCCATGCATGCTTCGGTTCACTAGTAGTGATCAGCAAAACATTTTCCTTCATCTGAATCATGCCGTGCAATGCAAGATTTATCACAATGCTCGTATATGATGCATGCACGTGCCAATGACAATGCCCATATATGTATGCTCAATGGAGAGCCCTCTACTATGCACATATGATTTATGATATTACATATAATTCACACATCTACTATGTCTATGCATTGTAGTTGCAAATGAATCTTTACTTACCGTTCACTTGGTTGGTGTCTTAGTCTAAATTTGTTTAGTATTCCTCTCCAACCTTAGATGTAAAATAGCCTGTAATATTACCCAACATCAAGCACCATTCCCAATTTGGCAAGTTGAAAGCACAAAATCTCATACTAGACCTTAAACACCAAGCTATAAGCTAACAATCAAGCTTTCACAAACTAGAACCCAATATAGCCCCTCAAATACCTCAATTTCTCATCTTAAATACATGCAAACATCATGTAATTGAAGTATTATAACTCTAATAGCATGTACCTAATTTTTAACACTCAATAGCAACATGTCTAGGTTGAAACATGCTAAGTGATCAAATGTGGCAGATTCACATTTTCGTATTTTCTTGCTGTCAAGTTTAGTTGCATGATAATTTAACATCCCTAAACATATCCAATCACTCCCAAATTTTTATCACACTTATATAACATGTATATAAATGTAACCATATCATAAAATTGCTAAAAATCACGGATATAGCTTTCCAAGTTCAGCTCTCTTCACAACATACTGAAACAGATTGTTTCCTACCGTGATAGTTTTGCACACTTCATGACATTAATGGTTTTGGCACCATTAAGTATATTCAATCACTCCAACATTTTCACCATACTTATATAACATATATAAGGAGACAAAAAGTTCATATATTACCAAAAAAAATGGATTTAGCTCCCTTAATTCAATTTCCTTCACAGCACACCAAAACAGATTTTGCTATTTTGGCAGTTTGAGTGTTTCTCCAATATCATTCTCTATTTCAATTTCCAACTGATAAAACTTCATTCCAATACTCTTAACTCATATATGGTCATAAAATGGTAATAATTATAGGTTTTATTCAACATACCATACACTTTTGAAGCCTAAAACACAAGAAAACAGTAAGATGACAGTTTCTGCCACAAGTATTTCCTATTAAGTGTTTGTGATCAAAAACCCTTTCTTTGTGCACCAAAGTCTAACTAAAAACTTCCTAACACTTTTATAAGAGATATTGAAAGCTTAATAAACCATAAAACCATTCATAATAATCTGAAAACCAAAGGCAAAGCCGTAGATAAGTGTTACCTATGCAGATTTTGAGGCTAACTTGATAGTAATCACTTCTTCTTTGCTTTTCTTGCTTTTATTTCAACTTGTAATCAATTTGGATCACTTGGAGACCTTAATGTGTGTGTTTGGAAGATGAAAATGGCTGAAATGAGGGTCTGGTCATTGCTTAAGGGTGAAGGGTTTGAGGTGTTAGCTTGAGATGTTAGCTTAAGCTTAATAAGAAAGCATGAGGTGACAAGTAAATGGCAAATCTGATTTTCTCCTTATCTTGCAGCCCTAATCTTGTGTGTCTCACCTATTTTTATTTGGTTGCAACCTATTTTAATCACCATTCATTCCCATAGGTAATTCCTATGTCCGTTCATTCCATCTCCAAACTGATTCGCATCCGATTCTTAAAGAATTATCTAGTTTGCATTTCTAAAATCATATGCACATATGGGCCTTGTAATATGACACTTAAATCATATTATATCATGTCCACTATCCCAAGTATACTAATTTACAAATATATACTTTTGAAATAACTTGATCAAATCAAATTAAACCGTATAAGGTTACTAGTAACACTTTTAGCACTTCCAAAATTATAACCTATATATCCCATCTATATCTAATATTGATCCACCTCATTTTCTTCTTATTTCAATATAAAATCAACTACTTAGATTAAGAAATTCAATAACTAATATTGTGCAAGAGCTTTGGAATTAAGTTTAATATTCAAGAATGTCATATAAAATGAAATAAATTATGCAATGTCAATAGAAATGCAAATAGCATATAAAATTAGCATATAATGCATG
This sequence comes from Paulownia fortunei, assembly GCA_019321725.1. Lineage (NCBI taxonomy): Eukaryota > Viridiplantae > Streptophyta > Magnoliopsida > Lamiales > Paulowniaceae > Paulownia > Paulownia fortunei. The sequence goes on along the minus strand of CM033107.1, from coordinate 8,480,321 downwards.
AATCACATTTGGCCATGTGAATAGTAAGAGGCTCGGGTATCACATCCTCCCCTCCTTATAAAAATTTCGTCCCCAAAATTTCACTTACCGAAAAAGTTCTGGATACTTAGTTCTCATTTCATCCTCCTTTCCCAAGTGGCCTCTTCTATCAATTGATTTCTCCATAACACTTTAACCAATTAATCTATTTATTTCTCAGTTGCTTCACTTCTCGTAACAAAATTTGTACAGGTTTTTCTTCATAGCTCAAATCTGCCTTTAATTCTACTAGTTCATTCTTCAGAATGTAAGAGGATTAGCAATATATTTCTTCAGCATAGACACATGAAATACATTGTGTATTTGGGACATAAATGTTGGCAGATCCAGTCTGTAAGAAACATCACCAATTCTTTCAATCACCGGGAACGGGCCAATGTATCTGGGACTCAATTTTTCTTTCTTTCCAAACCACATGATGCCCTTCATTGGTGCTACTTTCAAAAATACCTGATCTCCTACCGCAAACTCCAGCACCCTTCTTCGTCGATCTGCATAACTTTTCTATCGATTTTGGGCAGTTTGCATTCTTTGTCGAATCTGTGACACAGCTTCTATCATTTCTCGAATCATATCTGGATCCAAAAGTTTCTTCTCACCAACTTCATCCCAATGTATCGGAGACCTAGATTTTCTGCCATACAATGCTTCATAGGGAGCCATTCCAATGCTAGTCTGATAGCTGTTGTTGTACGAAAACTCCACCAAAGGTAGGAATTTACTCCACTGACCTTGGAAGTCTAATACACAGGCTCTGAGCATATCCTCCAACATCTGTATTGTTCGTTCAGATTGCCCATCCGTCTAAGGATGATATGTTGTACTGAATGATAATTGTGTTCCCAAAGCTTTGTGTAAACTCCTCATAAAATTGTGTAAACCTACAAATCCATGCATAAAACCATGCAAATCCATGCATGCTTCGGTGCACTAGTAGTGGTCAACAAAATATTTTCCTTTCTCTGAATCATGCCGTGCAATGTAAGATTTATCACAATGCTAGTATATGATGCATGCACGTGCTAATGACAATGCCCATGTATGTATGCTCAATGGAGAGCCCTCTACTATGCACATATGATTTATGATATTACATATAATTCACACATCTACTATGTCTATGCATTGTAGTTGCAAATGAATCTTTACTTACCTTTCACCTGGTTGATGGCTTAGTCTAAATTTGTTTAGTATTCCTCTCCAACCTTAGATGTAAAATAGCCTGTACTATTACCCAACATCAAGACCATTCCCAATTTGGCAAGTTGAAAGCACAAAATCTCATACTAGACCTTAAACACCAAGCTATAAGCTAACAATCAAGCTTTCACAAACTAGAACCCAATATAGCCCCTCAAATACCTCAATTTCTCATCTTAAATACATGCAAACATCATGTAATTAAAGTATTATAACTCTAATAGCATGTGCCTAATTGTTAACACTCAATAGCAACATGTCTAGGTTGAAACATGCTAAGTGATCAAATGTGGCAGATTCACATTTTCATATTTTTTTGCTGTCAAGTTTAGTTGCATGATAATTTTAACATCCCTAAGCATATCCAATCACTCCCAAATTTTTACCACACTTAGATAACATGTATATAAATGTAACCATATCATAAAATTGCTAAAAATCATGGATATAGCTTTCCAAGTTCAGCTCTCTTCACGACATACTGAAATAGATTATTTCCTACCGTGATAGTTTTGCACACTTCATGATATTAATGGTTTTGGAACCATTAAGTATACTCAATCACTCCAAAATTTTCACCCTACTTAGATACCATATATAAGGAGACAATAAGGTCATAATATTACCAAAAATAATGGATTTAGCTCCCCTAATTCAGTCTGCTTCACAGCATACCAGAACAGATTTTGCTATTTTGGCAGTTTGAGTGTTTCCCCAATATCATTCTCTATTTCAATTTCCAACTGATAAAAATTCATTACAACACTCTTAACTCATATATGGTTATGTAAATGGTAATAATTATAGGTTTTATTCAACATACCATACACTTTTGAAGCCTAAAACATAAGAAAATAGTAAGATAACAGTTTCTGCGACAAGTATTTCCTATTAAGTGTTTGTCATCAAAAACCCTTTCTTTGTGCACCAAAGTCTAACCAAAAACTTCCTAACACTTTTATAAGAGATATTGAAATCTTAATAAACAATAAAACCATTCATAATAATCTGAAAACCAAAGTAAAACTGTAGATAAGTGTTACCTATGCAGATTTTGAGGTTAACTTGATGGTAATCACTTCTCCTTTGCTTTTCTTGCTTTTATTTCAACTTGGAATCAATTTGGATCACTTGGAGACCTTAAGGTGTGTGTTTGGAAGATGAAAATGGCTGAAATCAGGGTCTGGTCATTGCTTAAGGGTGAAGGGTTTGAGGTGTTAGCTTGAGATGTTAGCTTAAGCTTAATAAGAAAGCATGAGGTGGCAAGTAAATAGCAAAATCTGATTTTCTCTCTTATCTTGCAGCCCTAATCTTGTGTGTCTCACCTATTTTTATTTGGTTGCAACCTATCTTAGTCACCATTCTTTCCCATAGTTATTTCCTATGTCCGTTCATTCGATCTCCAAACCGATTCACATCCGATTCTAACGAAAATCAAGTTTGCATTTCTAAAATCATATGCATATATGGGCCTTATAATAGGACACTTAAATCACATTATATCATGTCTAATATCCCAAGTATATTAATTTACAAATATATACTTTTGAAATAACTTGATCAAATCAAATTAAACCGTATAAGCTTACTAGTAACACTTTTAACACTTCCAAATTTATAACCTATATATCCCATCTATATCTAATATTGATCCACCTCATTTTGTTCTTATTTCAATATAAAATCAACTACTTAGATTAGAAAATTCAATAACTAATACCGTGCAAGAACTTCAGAATTTAGTTTAATATTCAAAAATGTCGTATAAAATGAAATAAATTATGCAATGTCAATAGAAATGCAAATAACATATAAAATTAACACGTAATGCATGAATCATATTTGGCCATGTGATTAGTAAGAGGCTCAGGTATCACATCCTCCCCTCCTTATAAAAATTTCGTCCCCGAAATTTCACTTACCGAAAAAGTTCAGGATACTTAGTTCTCATTTCGTCCTCCTTTCCCAAGTGGCCTCTTCTACCAATTGGTTTCTCCATAACACTTTAACCAATGGAATCTGTTTATTTCTCAGCTGCTTCACTTCTCGTGACAAAATCTGTACAGGCTTTTCTTCGTAGCTCAAATCTGCCTTTAATCCCATTAGTTCATTCTTTAGAATGTGAGAGGGATTAGCAATATATTTCCTCAGCATAGACACATGAAATACATTGTATATTTGGGACATAGATGTTGGCAGATCCAGTCTGTAAGAATCATCACCAATTCTTTCAATCACCGAGAACGGGCCAATATATCTCGGACTCAATTTTTCTTTCTTTCCAAACCGCATGATGCCCTTCATTGGTGCTACTTTCAAAAATACCTGATCTCCTACCGCAAACTCCAGTGCCCTTCTTCGTCGATCTGCATAACTTTTCTACTGATTTTGGTAGTTTGCATTCTTTATCGAATCTGTGACACAGCTTCTATCATTCTCTCGAATCATATTTGGACCCAAAAGTTTCTTCTCACCAACTTCATCCCAATGTATCGGAGACCTACATTTTCTACCATACAATGCTTCATAGGGAGCCATTCCAATGCTAGTCTGATAGCTATTGTTGTACGAAAACTCCACCAAAGGTAGGAATTCACTCCACTGACCTTGGAAGTCTAATACACAGGCTCTGAGCATATCCTCCAACGTCTGTATTGTTCGTTCAGATTTCCCATCCATCTGAGGATGATATGCTGTATTGAATGATAATTGTGTTCCCAAAGCTTTATGTAAACTCTCCAAAAAGCAGACAAAAATCTTGAATCTCTATCAGAAACTATAGACAATGGCACTCCATGAAGTCTGACAATCTCTTGAACGTATAATTGGGCATAGCAATCCATGGAATAGGTAGAACATATAGGAAGGAAATGAGCAGACTTGGTCAATTTGTCGACGATAACCCAAATAGCATCATGACCCTTAGTAGTCTTTGGCAAACCAGTTACGAAATCCATGGTGATCCTTTCCCATTTCCATTCGGAATAAGTAAAGGTTGCAAAGTCCCTGCGGGTCTTTGATGTTCGGCCTTTATCTGCTGACATGTTAGGCATTGCTCCACATGCTGGGCGATGCCCTTTTTCATACCCAGCCACCAATAATGCATTTTCAAGTCTCTATACATCTTAGTAGCCCCTGGATGTACGGAATAAGGGGTTGAATGTGCCTCTTTTAAAATATCTTCCCGAATGTTATCAATATTTGGCACACAAAACCGCCCTCTAAATTGTAAAATATCATCCTGAGTCATCTTAAATTCAGTAGACTTCCCTGTAGCAACATATTTTCTCATATTGATGTGATATTCATTATCTCGCTGTCCCTGTTTGATCCTATCAATTAGCGTAGGTTGAAGCGTCAGGGCTGCCAACTTTGCCTCTATTACTCCTGTATGTAAAATCTCTATATTCATTTTCTGCAAATCATTCAGTTCTGGTTTTTGAATTAAAGCCATAGCTATTGTACTTTGTGTGGATTTTTGGCTCAATGCATCAGCTACAACATTGGCTTTACCTGCGTGGTAATTGATCACACAATCATAATCTTTTACCAGTTCCAGCCATCTCCGCTGCCGCATATTCAACTTTTTCTGTGTGAAGAAGTATTTGAGGCTCTTGTGATCAGTATAGATCTCGCACCATTCACCATATAAATAGTACCTCCATATTTTAAGTGCAAATACTATAGCAGCAAGTTCCAAGTCATGCGTGGGGTAATTCTTTTCGTACTCTTTAAGTTGCCTGGATGCATACGCAATTACTTTGCCATTCTGCATTAGTACACATCCTAATCCATTCTTCGATGCATCACTGTAAATTACGAATCCTCCCGTACCTGATGGAATTGAGAGAATAGGTGCTGAAGTCAGCCTCTTTTTCAGCTTCTGGAAACTTCTCTCACACATATCCGTCCATCTAAACATCACCCCTTTTCTGGTTAATTATGTCAATGGCATTGCAATCTTGGAGAACCCCTCCACAAATCTTCGGTAATATCCAGCTAAACCCAGAAAACTGTGCACCTCTGAAGGATTAGTAGGCTACATCCAGTTGTTGATAGCTTCAACTTTACTTGGATCTATTGATATTCCCGCTCCTGATATAACATGTCCCAAGAATACCACACGATCCAACCAGAACTCGTATTTCTTGAATTTGGCGTATAAATGCTTCATTTTCAAGACCTCTAGTACTTTGTTTAAATGTGCGGCATGCTCTTCTTTAGTTCTGGAGTAGACTAGAATGTCATCTAAGAACACAATAACAAATTTATCCAGAAATTCTTTAAACACTCTGTTCATCAGATCCATGAATGCTGCTGGAGAGTTAGTCAGTCCAAATGGCATCACCAAAAATTCATAGTGCCCATATCTTGTACTAAATGCCGTCTTAGGGACATTCTCTTCCTTTATCTTCAATTGATAGTACCAGAGCGTAAGTCAATCTTTGAAAATATTGCGGTACCCTGAAGTTAGTCAAATAAATCATCAATTCTGGGTAACGGATACTTATTCTTAATTGTGACCCTATTCAACTCTCGATAATCGATGCACAGTCTCATGGTGCCATCATTCTTACGTACAAACAGAACTGGTGCTCCCCAAGGTGAAAAGCTCGGTCTGATGAATCCCTTGTCCAACAAGTCCTGTAATTGTACTTTCAATTCTTTCAACTCCAAGGGAGCCATTCTGTAGGGAGTTTTAGAAATTGGAGATGTTCCTGGTTGTATGTCAATAACAAACTCTATTTCAGGATCTGGTGGCAATCCTAGGAGATCATCTGGGAATACTTCAGTATATTCTCGTACCACTGGTATTTCACTCAAAGTTGGTGGGTGTTGTTCCTCAATGTTCATGACACTCACCAAGTACCCTTCACAACCATCATTGAGTAATCGTTGTGCCTTCACTGCTGAAATCATAGGGAATTTAAAATTCTTCACAATGCTGGCAAATGTGAAAGACTCTTTCCCAGAAAGTTGAAATATCACTATCTTTTCCTTACAGTTGATAGTAGCCCCATACTTTGACAACCAATCCATGCCCAAAATAACATCATAATCATTCATATCCAGTACAATCAAATCAGCATGTAATTCTCTACCTTCAACAAGTATAGCACAAGCTCTCAAAATCCGATCAGTTTGTCTAGCATCTCCAGAGGGAACTGTTACAGTATAACTGATTTCTGCTACATCTGGTATTCTGCCCAGCCTCTTCACATACTCAGTGGATGCAAATGAATGCATAGCTCTAGAATCAAATAATACAAGTGTTGGAATACTAGAAATATAAAGTGTACCTGTTACCAGCGATGGATTTGCTTCTGCATCCGCCCTGGTCATGGTGAACACCTTAGCTGATACATTCTTCTGGCTGGTCTAATTCTGTTTACCTGGGCAAAATTTAGCAATATGTCCCAGTATTCCATATTGAAAACACGTCCTGGTATCCATATAGCAGCCTCCAGTATGTCGATTACCACATTTCTGACACACAGCTTCTGGCATCGGTGCTTTTCCTTATTCGACCCGTGGCCTCTTATTTTGACCTTCTTGTTGTTGGCCTTGTTCTCCTTGAAATTTAAATCCTGGCTTCTGTATTTAGATCGGCCTCTGCATTTGGACTGGCCTCTTTTGCCCCACAGTCCATCTCTGTCCCTGCTGTCTGAATTGCTGTCGAGCCTCTTGTGCACGAGCGATTCTTAATTCAGCCTGTTCTGCTACTAGTGCCCTCTCAGCTACCTGTGATAATGTCACTCCTTGAGTACCCGCCATATTCACATCCCGGTATAACTCTGGCCTCAAACTTTCTAGAAATCTCCCTACTTTAAGTGCTTCAGTGCTGACCATGTGCGTAGCAAACCTGGACAGTTGTTCAAATTTACAAATATATTCCCTAATAGTCATTGCTCCTTGTCGCAGTTGTATAAACTCATTCATCTTCATCATGCGAATTGGGGCAGTGAAATATTTATTTTAGAATAACTCCTTGAATCTGTCCCAGCTCATGGTAGTAATGTCCTCTATGCTGCTGATCATGTCCCACCAATGGTCTGCACTACCGCGAAGCATAAAAGTGGCACACATTACCCTCTCCTCTACTGGCACCCTGCTATACTGGAACATATTTTCCAGGGTCCTCAACCAGTCCTCTGCAGCGGTAGGATCAATCGCATCCTCAAATGTTGGGGGATCCAGCCTCCTAAATCATTCTCCCACCATATATATATAGTTCACCGCTGTTGGTTTACCTCCACCAGCGGTTGTTCACCATTATCTCTTTGTCGAATCAGTTGCTGAATTTGCTCGGACTGTCGTTCAATTAACTTTGTTAATCGGTTAATCATGGTATCTCGATCATTAACCGAGATGGGTATCTCATTTCTCTGCGCTCTGGCACCACCACTGCTCTCACCACGAGTTCTCACCATTTTACAGTGTTGTTTTACACAAGTTTGACAACATATGGCCAATATAATTCATGTAATATGTAATGCAATATATGATAATGTAAAACATACTGGTGTGGCTGCGCTCTGCAAGTTCTAAGATCATGTACATGGACAGTCTACAGAATCAAGACCTAGGCTCTAATACCACTCTGTAACACCCCCATTACTACACAACTAGATATATATTATAATTTGACATGATAGAACCTGTGTGCATGCATGGAATATTTTTTTTTTTAACACTTTAAGAAAAGATAAATCACTTCTTACATGCACAACTCTGTTTAAAATACTTTATAACACATGTCATGTATATAGCAGGATCGGTATTTATATAAAAGCTCAACACCCACAACGACCCAATATTTACATACTTATTTACAGTAAAGTTTTAAAAGCGAAATATAGTACCAGTCTAAAAATATAATACAACAGACTAAAAATATAACAAGCCAACAAAATAGCCCAACAGGTCGTCACCCATGTACACACTCTCTCAGACACCTGCAGGAGCTCCAACCGCCGCCAGCCAATAAAAGATGCGTCACCCAAGTATCGTCGTACTCACCTACAATGCATAAACTATATGAGCTAACGTTCAGCAAGTAAAGATTATGCATGTCAAAGAATAATCCACAATATCAAGTCATGCAACTTAAAATGCTATGCTCACAATGCAATTTTATGCATCAAAATATTTCTCTCAAAATCATTTTTTTCTTAGGCCCCTGACCAACGCTACTATCCCATGCACCGGAAAAGATCTCTATATACCGCCATAATCCAATGGCCAATAATCATATAAGCATGCAAATCCGTGCATACTCATACGCATGCAAATCCATGCACGCGAACCTGCAAATCCATGCATGCTTCGGTCCACTAATAGTGGTCAACAAAATATTTTCCTTTCTCTGAATCATGCCGTTCAATGTAAGATTTATCACAATGCTAGTATATGATGCATGCACGTACTAATGACAATGCCCATGTATGTATGCTCAATGGAGAGCCCTCTACTATGCACATATGATTTATGATATTACATATAATTCACACATCTACTATGTCTATGCATTGTGGTTGCAAATGAATCTTTACTTACCTTTCACTTGGTTGGTGGGTTAGTCTAAATTTGTTTAGTATTCCTCTCCAACCTTAGATGTAAAATAGCCTGTAATATTACCCAACATCAAGCACCATTCCCAATTTGGCAAGTTGAAAGCACAAAATTTCATACTAGACCTTAAACACCAAGCTATAAGCTAACAATCAAGCTTTCACAAACTAGAACCCAATATAGCCCCTCAAATACCTCAATTTCTCATCTTAAATACATGCAAACATCATGTAATTGAATTATTATAACTCTAATAGCCTGTCCCTAATTGTTAACACTCAATAGCAACATGTCTAGGTTGAAACATGCTAAGTGATCAAATGTGGCAGATTCACATTTTCATATTTTCTTGTTGTCAAGTTTAGTTGCATGATAATTTTAACATCCATAAGCATATCCAATCACTCCCAAATTTTTACCACACTTAGATAACATGTATATAAATGTAACCATATCATAAAATTGCTAAAATTCACGAATATAGCTTTCCAAGTTCAGCTCTCTTCACGACATACTGAAACAGATTATTTCCTACCGTGATAGTTTTGCACACTTCATGATATTAATGGTTTTGGCACCATTAAGTATACTCAATCACTCCAAAATTTTCACCCTACTTAGATAACATATATAAGGAGACAATCAGGTCATAATATTACCAAAAATAATGGATTTAGCTCCCCTAATTCAGTCTCCTTCACAGCACACCAGAACAGATTTTGCTATTTTGGCAGTTTGAGTGTTTCCCCAATATCATTCTCTATTTCAATTTCCAACTGATAAAACTTCATTCCAACACTATTAACTCATATATGGTTATGTAAATGGTAATAATTATAGGTTTTATTCAACATACCATACACTTTTAAAGCCTAAAACACAAGAAAATAGTAAGATGACAGTTTCTGCGACAAGTATTTCCTATTAAGTGTTTTTCATCAAAAACCCTTTCTTTGTGCACCAAAGTCTAACCAAAAACTTCCTAACACTTTTATAAGAGATATTGAAAGCTTAATAAACAATAAAACCATTCATAATAATCTAAAAATCAAAGGTAAAACCGTAGATAAGTGTTACCTATGCAGATTTTGAGGTTAACTTGATGGTAATCACTTCTCCTTTGCTTTTCTTGCTTTTATTTCAACTTGGAATCAATTTGGATCACTTGGAGACCTTAAGGTGTGTGTTTGGAAGATGAAAATGGCTGAAATGAGGGTCTGGTCGTTGCTTAAGGGTGAAGGGTTTGAGGTGTTAGTTTGAGATGTTAGCTTAAGCTTAATAAGAAAGCATGAGGTGGCAAGTAAATAGCAAAATCTGATTTTCTCCCTTATCTTGCAGCCCTAATCTTGTGTGTCTCACCTATTTTTATTTGGTTGCAACCTATCTTAGTCACCATTCATTCCCATAGTTATTTTCTATGTCCGTTCATTCGATCTCCAAACCGATTCACATCCGATTCCTAACGAAATATCAAGTTTGCATTTCTAAAATCATATGCATACATGGGCCTTGTAATAGGACACTTAAATCACATTATATCATATCTAATATCCCAAGTATGTTAATTTATAAATATATACTTTTGAAATAACTTGATCAAATCAAATTAAATCGTATAAGCTTACTAGTAACACTTTTAACACTTCTAAAATTATAACCTATATATCCCATCTATATCTAATATTGATCCACCTCATTTTCTTTTTATTTCAATATAAAATCAACTACTTAGATTAGAAAATTCAATAACTAATACCGTGCAAGAACTTCAGAATTTAGTTTAATATTCAAGAATATCGTATAAAATGAAATAAATTATGCAATGTCAATAGAAATGCAAATAGCATATAAAATTAACACATAATGCATGAATCATATTTGGCCATATGAGTAGTAAGAGGCTCGGGTATCACACGATTTTATCCCATAAAATTGGTCACTATATTTATTTATCTATAAATATTTAATTAAATAAATTATATTTATTTAATTTATTCTCTTCATATTTTAGTGGACTTCTTAAGTGATCCACATTAATTTTGGGTTTGGACTGAAAAATCCCTAAATCTTCAATTGATTCAATCCCAATTTAATCAATGCAATTGATTAATTCAATTTACTCCAATTGGACTTCCTAATCAAATTAGGTCCAATTAAATAATTTAATTACTTAATTGAATAATTTAATTTAATTATTAAATTAAATAGAACCCTTAATTAATTAATTGATCAGTATTAATTAATTAATTTTCAACCATTGGATAAAATTTAAAATTAAAAATGCTACTTTGCATAAAGATGTGTGACCCTCTTAGGTTCACTACTAAGCTAGTAGTGGGTTTGCAACATTTGCAACTTATGAATAATAATTTTCCAATTAATTAATCCGCTTGGAATCAACTTCTTAATTCCAAGAATCTCACTATCCATGAAAACACCTAGCAAGTAATCATGGCAAACTAGTCTTATGTGAAATAGCGAGTAAAGCTATTTCAATTGCGAGTACCATACACGTACGGTCCTTTCGACCGCTGATCTCCTGATTGAATCTAAGGAATGGATTATAAGTCGAAACCCTAAATGATTCAATAACTGTGATCCCATTTCAAGTTCCAATGATTCTTGATGAATCATAATTCATACTGTCTTGGCCAAGGTCTTTGAATCACAAACTATGAAAACACAAGAGATTCCCTTGTTTAAAAAGATAAGTGTCGAATTCTATGTTGGCCACTGACAAACCTCCATGCACACCAGTGCAACACCCAACATACCCCATTTGTGATTGTCAAGCAATCAGAAGATATATCAAAGTGCTGCAGGATGCACACAAGGCTACCATCGTGCCTCAAGTCTGAGGACTAGTCATGTACTATCGCAACACAGAAATTCTTGTTTCGACGGGCAAAGCCTCCAACTAAGATTTTTTTGCGGGCCATGTTCGGTGTACTTGTTCCCTAACAAGCACCCATATACATGCATTTACGTCTCTACGCTAATGCCAATAGAATATGGCATCCTCATCTCACGAGCACGCATCATATGTACGAGTCTTACTGAACTATTTGATGTCCCATCTCAAAAAGCTCTCGACTCGAAACTTATTTAAGACCAAAGCCTTAGAGGCATGTTCCATGATCGTCATCATATGCACGACCATATCTCGTAGCTAAATTTGGTCTAAGAACTTTATCTAATGTGCAGAAATAAAAAAAATACAAGACATAAGATAAAGAAAATATTTTTTTATTAATATGATTCTCAATAAGATTGTCTTTACAAAAGTAAAAGAGTATAATACACCCAATCTAATTGGGGCATTGGGAATCATACTCTAACAATACCTTGGTAGGCCTGCGGGAAGGCAACAAAAGTAAAAAGAAAGGAAAATGATGAGGTTGAATAGAAACATAAGGAAAGATCAAGGGGGAAGCCTAAGGTCTAATCAAGTAAACATAAGCTGAATAGACAATAAAAAACAGTTAAATGCAACCATTGTAGTGTTGAGGGACACAATAAGAAAGGATGCCCTTTGAAAAAAGACCCACAAATTGCAGCACAAGATCATCCATGCAGTCAAGTGACCACTGAGTTTGCGACCACACAAAGGCCCCATAAATTACAGGTATAATTTGAATATTTATTTGCTTTTAAATTTTGGACATCATATCATATTTTGTTATTAATTCAGTGGCAATTCGTCTATTAGATGAGGAGAAAAGTTTCACATCTTCATGAGGGCCAAAGTCAAAAGGTTCATCAGACTGGCATTTCACTTGGAAGATTCAGAACTGTAAGTTGAGGTTTAATGGTTATCATATGTTTTACTACAATTGAATTTGTTTGTACTGTGATAATGTAAATTGGTTTTGATTGTCGAACAGGGAAAGATCCCCAAACCCAGAAGCACATCATTTAAGGCACCTACACAAAGTTCAAAGTACAAACCACAAAAATCTAAAAACACAACAAGTGTAAGTTCAAGAATTATTTACATACACTTGACATAATTTCTATTTGATTTTATTTGTTTTAACTCTGGAATAGGGCAAGGTTTCCAACCCTATTACAGCATCAGGAAGCAAAGATAACTTGGAAGAAGTTCATGAAGGGGATGCTTTCAACCCAACACCAGATTCTGAACAACAAAAGAATGCATGTACTGAAAAAATGTTAGCACTAAATCCACTAAAATCACCTCCAACTCCAATTCCAAACCCACCAGCATTCACAACTACGCCTTCTATATATCAGCAACTCCAGAAAGGCCAATTGAAATAAGTCAATATCAGGGTACCAACTTCATTCATTGGAGAACAATTCATCCCCAGTCTTGAACACTACATCACATAACCATCTACACACTCCAAGTCAATCATAACAGAAGGTGAGAAGAAGTATGTGACTTTGTCCAACCTCACTTCTGCTCTCTATGAAATGAAGAATGCCACTGCAAATCTAAAGAACAAAGGAAAGAAGCCTATATAATTGTTGTTGTTACACTGTCGGGATGAGTTGGTTTAAGAGCATGTTTATGACAGATTACAAACAAGTATTTTTGTTGCACTGTTAGACAATGTTGTGATGGTTTAAGTGGTTTAGTTTAAAGGTTCATATTTTCTTTGCTACACTGTTAGGCTATATTGGGATGGTTTAAGTGTATGGTTTTATGGACAATGGTTAGGAACATATGTTTGCATATTTTGGAATTGTGTATTTTGAAGACAAGTAATATGAAATTATCAAGTTTGGAATTTTCAATTAAATTGTCAAGTTTCACATTTCTAAATTTTGCAAAGTTCAATGGAATTATCAAGTTAGCAATGCAACCTAATCAAATTTTGCAGTGACAAAATAAGGATAACTTGGCAAGTTACACAACATCATTTGCATTACTTCCGAGATGAAAAAATATGATATAGGGATAAATTATTTCCTACCCATTCAAACTAAAATAACACAATGTACAAACTACAAAATAAAATATACATACATTACACTTCCAAAACTAAGATTGTTGAACTCGAAACTTGGCAGCCTACATTCATCATACATATTTTCAAAACAACCAACACATCCCAGCATATTTATTTTTTTCAGGTTTCTTATTTAGCTAACCAAGTCACCAAGAAAAAAAGCCATGACACCACAAGAATCATTTTGAATTGATGTTGCTTCTTTGTCAGATTCTTCATTTCATCCTCAAGTCCGATAATTTTGCAGCGTAATCTAGGAATAATGGTCATTGTCATTGAGCACGTAGGTGGATCCTTCCAAGCAAAGTAATTACAACCACTTCTCTACTAGATTGAAAGAAAAACCAGAAAAGATGTGGACAAAAATGGAGAATTTTAGGCAGCAAAGGGAGGAAAATCAACCTTCCAATTTTGGCAATTATGGAACTTTCGACCCAGGTTGTCATTTGTCTAAGAATTGCGCATCTGAGCTCGTTTTCCATAGTCACAATACAACATCCCATGAGAAGTAATGGAAGACATCTTCTTCTGCAGTCACTTCTTTTTTCTTTTGGTTTAGAGCAAACGGGTGGTTCGAGAAGCTTTGAGGAAGACTAGTTTTGGAGAAAGTTGGGATTTTGAAAAAAGCTTTCAGGCAAATAGTTTTGGAGGGAGAACTAGTATAATTTTCCCTCTATTAAGGTTGTTATTTTTTCCCAAATGTCCAACTCATTGCCAAATCCACAATTTTCCCTCCAAAACATTATTTTCCCCAAATTTTTGCCCAACTAAGCAAGGTCCGACCAATTTTTCGGCCAAATCGGACTAAATGTGTAATTTTTCGGAACTTAGTGTATGTAAATTAGTGAGCTCGAAAAAAAAAGGACTAAAACACTACCTAGGCCAACATAGAAGACTAATTTTGTAATTTTGTCTATATATTTATTAAACTTAACTCTTTTCTTATTATAATTAGTTAAATGAAAATAACTCAGAATGCACTTTATGTTTATTATAGAATATAACATGGAAAATCTTATCATTAGTTAAAAATATTAAATATCAGTAGTATTTTGTATATTGAGGGAGATTTTTGTGCATAATTGTATTAATCTCAAGGAAGAATTTTTATATTAGACAAACTTCAAGGGGTTTTTATATTTTTTCAATCTCACAAAATAATGGTGTTGAGGGATAATCGAGTTCTCATTAATTATTTTTTCATACATCGATTTTTTTCCATTGAAACTTATAAGTAGGTTATATGTATGAAGACAACAAATAATAAAATGTGGATATAATTTTAAAAACTTGAGGAAGTCCGATATTTAGTCCAAACATCGAGAAAGATTTCTATAATTATCCCATAAAATAGGGTTAAAATGTTTTTGACTCTTAAAATTTTGTTTTGTACCAATTTGGATCCTAAATTTTTAAATTTACCAATTTTGACACTTCAATTTCTAAATGTGTCTCAAATATGATATGTTCGGCCAAATATACCTCCAGAGAATATGATATTCCACCTCCCATAAAGTTTTGATTTTTGACGTCTGCCATCTCTAAGGTTTGAATTTTTAGTAGATACTTCTCTTTAGTATTATTTGATAAAAAATTATAATAAAAATTAATTAGAAGACCAACACCCCATCCCTATGTTTATGGAGAGAGAGAGAGAGAGAGAGAGAGAGAGAGAGTTTTTAGAAAAACTTATAGGAAGTTAATGCATATTTAAAAAAATAAAAAATGAGTGAGACTAAATTTTAATATGAAGGTCTTTTTAATGATATAAGGCATATGGATTAATATCAATTTTACATGTGAAAAATAATTATAATTTTTACAATTATAAATGTTTTGCAATTTTGAAATACAGTTTTCAAAACAAAGTGACAGACTAAATTTAATAACAAAGACCATATTTAATCATATAATCAATCATGTTATAATTTTCAAAAAAATAAATGGGAGTTATTATCATATCCATTAATTTTTGTACATACCAGATTTTATACAATATTAAATAAGATCTCATAATTTAGATTTTAGTCTCATTTTTTTTTAGGTTATGCATTTAAAATGAAAAAGGAGATTGAGAAGTAGTATCATAGTGCTGCAAACTAACTGGTGAAAAGAAAGATAAATATTGATATGTGGACAATGTTTCCATAAAAAACTCATGGACATATATTTTCTAGAATGCCAAACATTACACAAAAGAAAGAGAGAACATATTAAAAGAAGATTTAAACAAGAATTTATTTCACATTGCCCCTTACACTATCCCCAATTAAGAGAATGCTCCTCCATCTTTTTATGACATTACTTTACGCCCTCTAAATTTTTTAAAATATTCTAATCACCAATTTTTTTGTAAAACTATTATAACTAGTCACCAAGTGGACATAGTACAAGCAAGCTCTTACATATACCTACCAAAGGCAAGTCCCATTTCAAGTGCTGGACTGATTTGCACTGGTTAATGTGTGACACAAAAAATGCATGAAAAGCATAGGAGTAATTAGGGCAGGTAAAAAATGTATCTAGTTACATTAAAAGGGAAAGTCCTCTGTTCTCTAGGTACTACTCAGTCCGTCCTTTAAAATAGAAGTTCTAATATGGCTTGGATTGGAATTTTAGGTAAGAGTTGAAAAAATAAAAATTATATTTATATTTATATTATTATTTTTAAAAGTAAAAAGTTAGTGGTGTTAGATTATTATTTAAATTGTGATGATAACTTCAAAAAATTAATTTTTATTTAAAAAAATAGAACCTTATTTTAAAACATTAGAAAAAATAAATAAAAATCACAATTTTAGGACAAAGAGAGTTTATTGCTAGTCAGCTTCAAGATTTACATATCCTCCTGGAGGAGTGATTCATATAACAGAGTTCTCAGCACTTGTACGAGTGAAGGTAAAACAACTAAAAGTTGCATTGTAGCATTCAATCTTCTTAAGGTACTCGCACTAATAGTCCCTGAAATTTATATTTGGTATCATTTTTATCCCTTAAATTAAAATTGTGTCTTTATCATCCCTAAAGTTTAAATTTTATTTCATATTTGTCCTTCAAATCACTTTTCGGAGGTTTTTCGCTGCAAAACCAATCATGTTCATGGTGCAAACCATTTTCTTAGGGCCAAATGGTCGAAACAAAATTATAAAACTGAAATTTACCTAATTTTCACTTAGTTGATTTTTTTATTATAGGGTATTTTTTAGTTAAGTTATATAGTTATCCATTTTATTAAATAAAAAACTAAAATCATCAAAGTTCTATGTATTTGTATATCAATAGGTCAACATTAGAATTCATTAGAGCTTATTTCTAATATCCAATTTAATGAAATTTTATATAGTAGAATTATTTTTAATTTTAATTTAATCTAAGTAATGTGGTATAACTAATTTGAATAAAACTAGTTTAAGAAATTAAATTTAAAAAATTTGTTCGACTCTAAATCTATTTATTTAATTCTACATTTTCCAAAATATTAACATAATTTTTATAGGAGTTTAATCTTCTCGAAAATGATAACAGAAAGATTTATTTTTAAGTTAATCAATATTTTATGTTTTAACTCATAAAAAATCAAAAGTTTTATGATTCAAATAAAGTAATTTAATAATAAATATAGAAAAAAAATAATTGTCATTAATACAATCTATCAATTTGAGGAAACCCAAAGAAAAAATTTCAATCGATTCGTTTCTTAATCTAAAAAGCCTAAGGGTATTTTAATCCAAAACAAAAAAGTTTTAACGGTGTTAGTATAAAATTTAACGATTAAGTTTATTAGAATAAAAATTTAATTGGATTTTTAAATTAAAAATGAAAACAAAACTGTTAATCAAATTTAATATTAAAACAACATATATATTTTACTTTTGACTTATATATATATATATATATATATATATGTGTGTGTGTGTGTGTGTGTGTGTGTGTGTATGTATATATTAAAATTTCAAACATTTAAATTTTCTTAAATAAAATAGATAACTTCATAACTTTCTTAAGGGATTAAAGTATAACTTTGTATCTCCATTTTGATTATTTTGTTCTTCAGAATGACATGCACAACGCAAATAACTGTTTTTCCTGCCAAAAAAATTGTTGGAAAGTGATATAAATGGCCTAATGTGGAAAAAGAAAAATTAAATTTTAAGAACGAAAGTGGTACTAAATCTAAACTTTGAAAATTACCACTCCACCCGGAGTTTGATCTAATTAACAGAGGGGCAATAATGGATTAATTTTATGATGTGGACACATATCTAATTATTAATGCAAACTCTAATCTTTTCAACAACCCATATAACAAATTCAAAGCGAGTTCTCATTCAGTCCAATTTAAGAAATTCTAATCAAAATTTTGTGTAGATATAGCTAGTCAAGGATTGTATTTGGTGTGTAATTAATTTTTTTTTTAAGTAAACACTAACTATATGATAACTATGTAAACTCATTTAATTAATTTAAATTTTGCCAAATTTAATTTGAAAGAAAAAAATCCTTACAGAATCACTCCATTAAACATTAATTTGAAAGAAGTAAGTTGGTTCGAACACCAGATCCTGAAAAACCTCTTACCTAGAAAAACAACTGTCTCTGCCTTTGTTAGAGGGGTGGGGTGGGTTTGGGTTGGTATCAAATAGGACGGCTGGACGAAATAGAAGCGTCAAAATCATGTCAGAAGAGGCTTTAATGTAAATTTGGATATCTGACAGTAACAATATCTGGATGTTTCTCTTACCCACACAATATTTTTGGACAGTCAGCCATTCGTACACAGGCCCCTCTCAAGACAGGAAAAAGGGGAGAGAATGGATTATAATGCTATATTATTATTTAATGCACCCTTACCTTTGTACCCAAAAAAAACTTTCATTTGATTTGGTACAAATTTTTTGACGAGAATTGAAAAAATTAAAACAATTGTATATATTTATAGGATTACCTTCAAAAGTATTATTTGAGAATTAGTAGCATTATATTATTAATTTAAGTTAAAGAAAAAAAATTATTTTAAAAAAAGGGAATCTTATTTTAAGACATTTTCTTTATGTTTGGTTGTTAGATTTTAGTAAGAAAAGTACTTAGAAAAATATTTTTTTGTTCACTTCAACCAGTAGTTCTTTGTCTTTATCATTTGATTCTTTTTAATGTGGCGTGAATTTGGCATCCTCAATTGGGCTTCACGGGTCTTAAAACACAACTTAATTGATTGGCTTTTACTCTAATATTTTTATACGTTCAGAATCACAGAATCACGTAATTAATATTTTTGACTTTTTTAGCCTCGAATGATTACTTTAATTGATTGGATTTTACTTTAATTTTTTATACGTTCAGAACCACGTGATTAATATTTTTGACTTTTTTAACCTTGATAGAATGATTGCTAAGGTATGATCGAATTATGATATTATCGATTGAATTGAGATATTAATTAACTAACTCAAATGAGTTTTGAGTAACTAATTTGGATAAGTCCAAACTCATAAGCACAACTAATGTTCATTGAAATACGTGAAAATTCTATTTGTTCCTTGGAGGAATCCTAGACTAATATTTTTAGGTATTGGATAACAAAAAAGAATCTTACCTTAACCTTAAGGTTCCTTAGGCTACTTTATTAACGAGTTTCCTTAATTAACAAATGATTTATCTTACACAACTTATCACCCAAGTAACTATCTTTTTCTCCTCATATAAATATATGATCTCTTCCGTAAAATGTGGAATGTATTACTTATATCATCTTTATATGAATTACTTTGTTATATGAATATATCCAATTCTTCTCGTATACTCATTTTTTAACTTGAAAATTCTTCAACATCCCCCTCCTAACTCTCTATTATTTTGAGGATTATAGATAAAATTATGAATTCATAGAATTGAATTCGCAAAACTTAATACGTTCAGAATCACGTGATTAATATTTTTAGCTTTTTTAGCCTTGCTAGAATGATTGCTTTAATTGATTGGGTTTTATTCTAATTTTTTATACGTTCAGAACCACGTGATTAATATTTTTGACTTTTTTAGCCTTGCTAGAATGATTGCTAAGGTATGATCGAATTATGATATTATCGATTGAATTGAGATATTAATTAACTAACCCAAATGAGTTTTGAGTAACTAATTTGGATAAGTCCAAACTCATAAGCACAACTAATGTTTATTGAGATACGTGAAAATTCTATTTGTTCCTTGGAGGAATCCTAGACTAATATTTTTAGGTATTGGATAACAAAAGGGAATCTTACCTTAACCTTAAGGCTCCTTAGGCTTCTTAATTAACCAGTTTCCTTAATTAACAAATGATTTATCTTACAGGACTTATCACCCAAAGTAACTATCTTTTTCTCCTCATATAAATATATGATCTCTTCCATAAAATATGGAATGTATTACTTATGTCATCTTTATATGAATTACTTTGTTATATGAATATATTCAATTCTTCTCGTATACTCATTTTCTAACTTGAAAATTCTTCAACATCCCCTCCTAACTCTCTATTATTCTGAAGATTATAGATAAAATTATGAATTCATGGAATTGAATTAGCAAAACTTAGATTTGCGAAACCCTGGATTCGCAATATAAATCATGTGTAAAAGATAAATTTATTTTATGTTCAATTTTTATTTGCATCACTTTTTCTTTTCTTCTATCTTTTTCTCACCAAAATATAAGATCCAAACATAGCAATTCAAAAGAAAATAGAAATAATAAATTTAGAGTAAAAATAATGTCATTTCGATATAAGTATAAATATCTTGCTTCAAATGCATTAGCTGATCGAGGAATTTAAAAGGGGAATAAATGAAAACAACGCTTATTTTCAGTATAAGATTTAACATTTTATGTAATGTGATGTTCATTTATCATTAAGCCAGAAAAGTGAAGTGAAAAAAGAAAACTAAAGTTTTCAGATAAAGAAAGATGGTAAGGGTGTTTGGCAAAGTTGACAGCTCCTTGAAAAACATCTTATATGATGTCTCCACTTGTTCAAAATTTAGGATTCTCATTTTTTATTTGAAAAAAGTTGAAAAATAAGACTCTATTTTCAAAAATAAAAAATTTTTTTTTTTTCAAAATTAGTTAAACTTATAATGTGACCAATAATTTTTAAATATTACTTTGGACAACACAATATTTTTACACAAGGTTTCACTTTTCAAATCTCACCTCAAACTCCGATTCATTCAAGTCAAATAAGAGTCTTCCCTTTTTTTTTTTTTATGGATGGAGTATTTGGTAAGAATTTAAGAGATGAGCCTATAAGTTTAAAAAATAAGATAGAATTTTACAAGCTCTTTAAGAATTGTAAGGACATCCTGTTGTTCAATATTTTAATAAATTTCTTTAATTTGACCATTCAAATCACGTAATTAATATTATTAAAAAAAATTATATTCCATAATTTTATTTTATCCACACTTCAAGAACTCATAAACATCTACTAAGGTAAGACCTTAAAAGATATTTAAATAAACTCACTCAAAAATTCTCTCACTTAACTCCATAACTTTTCTTATAAGATGTTTGAAATAAGAGTTAATTTCACTTTACTTCCTCCTAATCTCATTGAACTCAATTATTTCACTTTATCACTTTGTACTTTCATTTTATTTTACTTCACTCCAGTCTACTTTCATTATCTCACTTTACTTCACTGTACTCTAAAAAAGTTAATCAAATTAAGCTAATCTATTATTTATAGTAAAATTATTTTAAAACGTTCTAAAATTAATAAATTTATATTTATATTTTAATAATTTTTTCAACTTGATTAATTAACACTTAATATTAAAGTCACTTAAAATTTTATTGTACTTAAATTTTAATAGTTATTTTTTAAATATAGTTCGTATTGAATTACTATATAGTAGAATATTTTTTATTAGTTAATACATTTTACTTATAAATTTTCTACTCATTATAAATCTAAAAAATATATACATATTTCTAAATGTTTTAATAAATATGTAAAATATTAGTAATAAATATTTTATTATTAATGGAATTATCATAAGTTCATATAAACTATATTAAATTTAAAAAAGTCATTATAATCAAGTAATAGTAATAAAATTAGTACAAATAACTATGATTTTTTTTAAATTGAACATTATATTTATTAAATTCGACTATTTATAGTTTACATGGTAGTATTGAATTAAACCTAAAAATGACTTCTTCTTCTTTTTTTAAGTTAACATTGTTTTTATAAGTTTTGATAATTCTATTAATAATGAGAAATTTATTACTAATATTTTATGTATTCAATGAAATATTTTTTAAAAAATATGTATATATTTTTATATTTATGATAAGTAGAAAGTTTATAGGTAAAATGTATTAGCTAATAAAAAATATCATAAGACAAAAAAAATTAATAGGAACTATGTTAATAAAAAAATAGTTATTAAAATTTATGTACAATAAAATTTTAAATAAATTTAATATTAAGTATTAATTAATTAAGTTGAAAAAATTATTAGAATATAAATACAATTTTATTAATTTTAGAATATTTTAAAGAAATTTTACAATAAATAATAAATAAGGGTTATCTAGTTAAATGTTTTTTATAGTATAGAGGGTAAAGTGGGATAATAAGAATATAAGTAGGTAAAGTGAGATAGAATGAGAGTATATGGGAGTAAAGTGAGACAGAATAAGAGTACAAGTGAATAAAATAATATAATTAAAAGTATAGAAAGATAAAGTGATATTCAATAATTAAAAAAGGCAAATGAAATTAACCTTGAAATAAACTCAACCACACGCGGCTTTTTTAATTAAATATTATAATTTTTTAAAAAAATTATACAAATACCATAAAAATAAAGGAGATAAAATTTTATGTAAAGTCGCTCGCGCTAGGGGCGACTTTGCTGAAAGTCGCCCACTCCACTTTTGCTTGCTTTGAAGCTGCAACAGAAATGCTACAGCTTTGACTGCAGCATCTGACATTGATAGCAAGCTATTGTTTTCTTCATTTTCTTTTCTTTCTTTTTTTTGTTTTTTTTATAATTTTAAATGGGTGAATTTTATTTAATATATTTTTATTTATGTACTTTGAGCATTGTTTTTTCCATTTCAATTGGATTTTTGCTGAATGTTAAAATAAATTAAATTTGTGATGGAAAGAATACAATCAATAAAATTGTTAATGTTAAGAATCAAGAGTTGACTCTTTGATAAAATTGCAAGAACATAATAATATATATCTTATTAATTATTGTAATATTTTTTATTTAATTTTGGAGTTATTTTCTTCTTCTTTTTTATTTCTTCACATATCTAATTCAGGCTTTTTTAATTGAATATTGTAATTTAAAAAAAATATATATGAATACCGTAAATTATAATAAAAAATTAGGTATCTAGTGTAGCAATTTTATGCTATGTTGTAATAATTAATTTTTAAATAATAATTTACCAATGATTGATTGGTAATGATTTAGTTAATAATTATATTTTTTTAAATATTTTAATTAGATAATCATTAGATAATAATTAATTAGTTTAAACAATGATTAAATAATGATACAGTAATTAAAAAATAATTAAATAATAATGAGATAATTTAAAATTTTAAAAAATAATTTACAATATTATAAATAATGTTGTACAATGATTATTATATACAAAATAAAATTTTTGAATGTTTAACACAAAAAAGTCATAAAAAATATATAATACAATTTATGAATATTTAACAAAAAAAATCCTAAAAATGTCATCCGGTGCCACAACGAGGTTGATGTCGATGTCTCCTACATGTACGTCTACTTTCAGCAATATGAATTTTATGTGTTTGTTGTTGTCTGTCATCATTGTCATTTGTAATATAATTTAAATTAAAAGATGGACGGCCTGATGATGTGGTGGAGCTCGACTCTCCACGATCGTGATACCCACTATATGTAGGTGGATATGGTATAGGAGAAACAACAAACTCTGGAAGATGAGTACTATATCCTGGCTGCTGCCGTGTAGATGGGTACCCTATACCAAGATCAGAACTAAGTAGTGCCGAGAATGACTACGTGTATGGCGGCATACCCAAAACGGAGTGAAAGGTTCATCTAGTTGTGCCTCTTGAGGCACATAATAATCAACAATATTGTCCATACTATGAAACATAGAAAGTGTCGAAGTAGATGGACCTGCCATATCAGCTGTAGTATATGGACGAGGGATATCGTAAAACATAGAGACATGACTAGTAACTGTAGGTGGACCCCGATAAGTACATATACCTGCCATATCTATCTTTGTTGCACTACTACGTCTTCTCGTCTACGTACATCGATGAGCACTTTGTTCTTGAAGCAAAGTTGATTATTGAGGAGCCACATGAACTGAATGTGATAACGTTGAAAGAAAGGTCTGACCTCAGCATAAATCTCATCAATAAACTTCCTAAGAGGTTCCCCAACATCATCATCCTCATCGACATTCACCTCATTCTTTCAATTGCTCCTTTCTGAAATACAAATAAACAAGTTTATTATTAATTATCAATATTTATATAATTATATAATAAAAATAAATATCATTGAAGATATATGTACAAAAGCGTACCAAAGCAGCCAATGTAGCTGTATCCAAAGGCTAATATCCCTAATGTATAGGCAAGTGCGTAGGAGATATAAAATGGCATGTAATGCGATCATACCATGATAAATATCCATTTCCAATACTGTTAGCTCCAATACTATAAGGGGTGGATACAACCAGTGCTTGTCTATCTGTCTATTGAACCACATAATGCTGGTGATAAAGAGACCAATTTTGAGAAGAGCGTCCCCTGCGATCAACATCATGTAATGTCCCATGATGCACAGGTATATCTAGAGGAATATACTGGGTCATGCTGAACTATCGCATAACTCGCTCAAGATGATAGAGCTCTATAATGGCATAGTGAATCAATGGACATGGTGATCTCCACACATTTATAATATGTCTATCTCCAAGAATCTAAATCTCAGGCCAGTTAAGGTCATACGGCTGCCAAATAAACTGTTAAAAATTATACAATTTTAAATTAGTAACTACAATGTGGCTATGTAATTAAATTAATTAAAAATAAGCTTGTCTACCTACTTATCAGTCATTTTGTCAAGAATATCCCTAACAACCCTGATAGAATACCTCGTGGTATGTGTGTAGCTATGACACTGTATCCACCTATATAGTACAAATTATGTCAATATAACATATGAGAGTATATATGAACTAGTTGATTTAAGAAATAAACACATTATTTATAATTTAATATTAATTATTACAAGTAATACCTGGCACCATATGGAGGAATAGGAAGCTCATGCTCGTCATCGCCTACAACTGGTCCCATATTAATCCAACTGCGTAACTGTCTAGGCACCAAAGTAGTAATACGCGACCATGCCCAAATCTGTAATTCAATTAGAAAGTAAACACTATATAATTACTTTAATTATGACATAATAAAAGTATATGTAGGTATGAGGCACTAAAATTAAATTTACCTGTAGAAGATGCGTGGCTCCACCAACATCTTTCTTTCCTCTAGCACTCGCGTTGCATAACTCACGATACAAAAAACTGAGGACTGCACTACCCCAACTGAATCTACCACAGTCTGCAATATGCTCCATATGATGTAAATACAGTAATGACACTTTGTTGATTGATGTATCCAAGTACATAACACTACCCAGAAGAATCAAAACACATCCTCGAGCGTATCTCTCGACATCTACATTTGGGGTGTCATCAGTCACCGGATGGGCTATCAAGTAATCCCTGATGGCGGTCAATATAATACGCGAACCATACAAATGATCCTCATCAGGTGTGAATCCTAGATAATGGAGATAATACTGCTGCCACTGTGATTTCGATCTCTTAATATCTGTGCCAGTAATGGGCTCTCCCTCAATTGGTAGCCCCCAAATGACTGCTACATCCTGTAATGTAACAGTCACTTCACCAACTCGAAAATGGAAGATGTGGGTTTCAGAACGCCATCTCTCAATAAGTGCAGTGATCAAATGATGATCAATATCAAAATATCCACACCTATAAACTCCATAAAATTCAATGTCAAATAATATATGAATGGCACGATAATGTAGTCTGAGATCAGGATCATCATCACCGTCGTCAAGTCTCCAAAATAATTTAATTCCATGTCTAGCAGATAAGATGCTATCTACAGAACCTAAAAACACATCCTCAGATCGGTGATATGCCTATCTACAAAGAACTATCGTATCGCGGGGACCATAAATTATAGGAATGTCCATCCTATAATAATAATAATCTTAATTAATAACTCAAGTTGTGAAATAAACATATCATTCATAATGATGTACAAAATTTAAATAACTGCATAAATTAAACAAGTCAAATCATGAATCATGTGGTAAACAAGTCAAATCAGATGACATAGATAAAAATTACAAATATCATATGTAATAAAGTCATTTAACAAGTATTCGACTAGTGTTCACGAAAATAATACAAACTAACAATTATTTATACTAGTCCATAACAACATCATCTACGTTGTCGACTAGTTGTCCCACGTTGGTGATGTATCGCCCTGTTGGCTTGCACGATATTGTTGTCTAACATGTGTGTGAGGCCAATCCATCTCATTCGAGATTCGAGTAGTAGTATATCGTCCACAATATTTCCGAACTCGCAAAGATGGATTGTGGCACAACTCAAAATATGGGGTGTCCCAACAATCTTCATCTGGCAATGGCTCAAACATGCTACTATATATGTCCACATAAGAAGCAGTGATGTAGTACAATTTCATGAACACTACTGGTTAATCCCAAAATGTCGGCAAACTTGCATTGCATGTGAGCATGGAATTTCAGTGTGCCTCCACCATCCGCATGAGCATTCCGACAACTTCAGTTTCACAACGTGTGTATAAATATTTGATTATCCGGCTTGGTGCATTATTACCGAAGCAGATTGCTCGATGTAATCAATTAAATGTACAGTATGGTCTATGGACTATTTCTGCAAAGTATCATATTATCTTAATATTTCATCGAGCTATGGTTGGTTCTTCTCAATCATTTGATGACCCTTTGATGTACGATCAAAAAAATAATTTGCAGAGCGATAAAATATCATCCTAAAAATAGCAGTGATTGGGAGACATCTAGCACCTTTTAGCACTCCATTAAAGCACTCCGATAAACTTGTTGTCATTATGCCACAACGCCATCCTTCATCGTGAGAAATGGTCCATTGAGACTTATCAATGTTATCCAAATATGCATATGCATCCTCACTGAGACTCTTGATCTGTTCCATGATATTCACGAATTGTGTAGGTCTCAACGCTGAACCAGCATTATATGCCATGTCTTTCAACTTGATGCTTTTGAACCGCTTATTGAAGTTTGAACACACATGCCTTAAACAGAAACGATGCACTCCACGAGGGGACTTAAACTCAGGTATCTATTCAACTGCTATAATAAGACCAGCATGTCGATCACAAAAAGGACATACACCTTCAACACCTCGAACAATATGTTTAGACAACATGTGAAGGAACCATCTCCAAAATGTAAAGGTTTCTTCATCAACAACTGCGTATGCAAGAGAGAGAACATGTTGATTTGCATCTACCCCAATAGCAACCAGCATCTTATGCTTGTATTTTGTGTAAAGATGGGTTCCATCAACACTTATAATCTTGCGGTAATGCTGGAATCCATCGATACATGGCTTGAAAGCCCAAAATACATATTTCAACATCTTGATTTTAGGGTTTTCAATGTTAATGTGATGCCACTCGACAATTGTGCCTGGATTGTATTTCTGTAGGGCTCTCATGTACTTAGGCAACTATCTTACAGAACTCTCTTGTGTTCCATAAACATTCTCCCTCACCCGTACCAAGCTATGTCATGCCTTATGGTATGAAATTTCATACCCATATTTGTCCTTAACTGTCTGCTGGACATACTTAATCTCAAATGTAGGATCACACTGAACCATACCTGCAAGTAATGTAGCAATCATGTTTTTGCATAGATTACGATGATCTACGAACACTGCATTCATCAGGCACGTATGAGGGCCTCCATACTTGGTGATTTGCCATAAATCGAGCTTATCTTTGAAACCTGCTCGAAGCCCCCAACCGCACCACGATCCTAATGTGCTATGCTTGCATTCGACCTTCCATAGCTTCGGTGTACTCTCAACCACTCGATATTCGCATTTTGCGATTCGCACGGAGAAATCTTTCACCGCAGACTATAATTTTTTTTTATCTTTAAGACCATACCCTTCTCAAGTTCTCCTTTCATGGAATCATAAAACTTTATTTTTTTCGGAATATCAATAGAGTCCACAAGTACTTCCGGATGAGTTGTGTTGAAGAATGGAGAAGTCGAATACATCGCATAATCAATAGTCATTGAGGGCATTGAGGTATTACACTGGTACTGGCACGTGCTGTTGGGATGAGGTGTCCTCGTCGTGTTGGTTATACATCTCTTGCATGTCATTAACATCTACCTCATCATCACCATCAGAGCCACTTTCATTGTGTTCAGAATCAACATATTCTTGAGCACCAAAACTATCGACCATTGGGTCGGGTAATTCATCGGCTGATCCGACATCCGCAGCTTCTGCATATGTACTTTCAAATTGAACTTGTTGATGTTGGTTGGAGCTTGAAACAACTGCACACTGATCTTCAATCCCGATACTTGCCATCTCTTGCGTGATTGTAGGCATATCAATAACGATATTATCTCTTAAATAGGATGCATATTGGTAATACTCATTGCTTGTCGGGATATCCGGCATAATATTAGGTTGCAATTGTTCAGCTTGAACATAAAGGTGTACAGATTGATTTTCGACCTTCGGATCAAAGAAAAACTACAAATCTTCATCATTGTTGATTGATATTAGATGTGACATATTATTTTCATAGTACTTGGCGGATATTTTCAACAAATACTGATTATTATCAATGTCCGTCATCTGATACAACATCAATAACAATCCCGAATAGTCTGTCCTATGAGATATATTCCTAACTCCAATTGCAGGACGATCATATATTACAGAATAACCATTCTGTAAAATTTGACCACCAAAATGCACCACAACACCGATCTTGCTCGGATTTGACATAACTTCAAAATTAAAAATATATAAGGTTAATTAACTAAAACTAATATTCATTAACAAATGCATTCACAAATAATTATTTATTTTCATTAGTTAGTTAATTATTATTTTATTATAATAATTAAGAAGTTTCTAATAATTATCTTTCCTAATTAATTAAAATCATGATTCATTAAAATTAAAATTTATAATTATTAATTTAATTGTTTGAATTTTAGAATACTTATTTTAACAAATGCATTCACAAATAATTATTTATTTTAATTAGTTAGTTAATTATTTTTTATTATAATAAATAAGAAGTTTCTAATAATTATCA
The DNA here is from genome assembly GCA_019321725.1 of Paulownia fortunei. NCBI lineage: Eukaryota > Viridiplantae > Streptophyta > Magnoliopsida > Lamiales > Paulowniaceae > Paulownia > Paulownia fortunei. The sequence goes on along the minus strand of CM033107.1, from coordinate 8,451,029 downwards.
TTCTAATTAACTAAAATCATTATTCATTCAAATTAAAATTTATAATTATTAATTTAATTTTTTGAATATTAACATATATATTTTGAACAAATGCATTCATTTCATTAGTTAGTTAATTATTATTTTATTATAATAATTAAGAAGTTTCTAATAATTATCATTCTTAATTAACTAAAATCATTATTCATTATTCATTAAAATTTATAATTATTAATTTAAAATTTTGAATATTAAAATACTTATTTGAACAAATGCATTCACAAATAATTATTTATTTTAATTAGTTAGTTAATTATTTTTTATTATAATAATTAAGAAGTTTCTAATAATTATCATTTCTAATTAACTCAAATTATTATACATTGAAATTAATTTTATAATTATTAATTTTTTTAAAATTTTAAAATACTTATTTGAACAAATGCATTCACAAATAATTATTTATTTTAATTAGTTAGTTAATTATTATTTTTATAATAATTAATAACTTTCTAATAATTATCATTTCTAATTAACTAAAATTATTATTCATTAAAATTAATTTTATAATTATTAATTTATTTTTTTGTATTTTAAAATATTTGTTATTTTATTATAATAATTAAGAAGTTTTTATTTATTTATTAATATTTCAATTGTTGCTTAATTATAATTTTCAAATCATGCATCAAATAATTGAAATAACAAATATGCATCATTACATATAATATCTAAGAGTATGATTATAATCATTTACACATCTCAAATCAACATACTAATTTATCAACTTATTATTCTTTTCAACTAAATTACGTACAACTACAACAATACAAAAACTACATAATTTAGATATAATTAAAGTCTCGTACCCGTACTTAAAGTTTATCAGGGTTGAAATGATTTTCATTTTCAAAATCAACAACCTATTAAATACATAAAAAAAAATAATAATAAATTTTAAATTTATTAAAAAAATAAAAATAAATAATGTAATTATACCTTTAAAAAATAACAAAAACAGAAAAAAATGGAAGATGGTGGTGGAGAAAAGAAAATGAGAGTCATAAGGGAAGGAATGGAAATGAATATATTGGTGGAGAAAACAAAATGAGGAAGGAATGAAAGAGTGATAGTATTTATAGAGGGAAGGGAGCAGAAAATGAGACCAAAAGCTGCAGCATTTGAGGAGGGAGTGGAAAATGAGACCAAAAGTTCCTGCAGTCAAAGCTGCACTGCAAAGCAAGCAAAAGTCGCCCATTTTGTGGTATTTGTATAATTTTTTTATGATATTTGTATAATTTTTAAAAAAAATATAATATTCAATTAAAAAACCCACCACACACCCTCTAAGTTAACTCTATATGAATTTGATCATTAGGGAAAAAGAAGGGAAAATTACCCATGACTTCTTAGATTTAGAAATTTTAATGAATTGATTTTTTCATAGAATTTTTTTCTTTCGGTTGTTCAAATTGATAAATTTACCAATGATTATTTTCAATTTTAATAACATAAATGTTTTAGAGAAAAATACTTTCTTGAACTTTTAGATGTATAAATTACGTAGAGATAATTTTAATTTATAAAATTGAATGAACAAAAAGATTAAAAAATTGAAAATTTATAAATTAAGTTTTTAAAAAAAATTACCTTAATAAATGAATATAGTTGAATATCAGTAAATAATTTTTTATATAAAAAGTTCAAGGTTAATTTCGTCAAAAATCACAAAATTTAAAGGTGTTAAGATAAAAGTTAAAGGTTGGACTTTTTGGAATGAAAAGTTGGTAGAATAGGTGTTTGAATAAAATAATTTCATGAATTTTTAGATATCATTTTAAGGAATTTTTAGTAATTTTTCTGAAAAAAGAAAAATATTATTTAATCTACATATAGTTTGAGATGAAAAATAGAAAAAGGAGTGCAGGTACTGACATTTTAATAACATGTCTATTTAGAAAAATAACAATTTGCATTTACTCCATTGAAAGTTTAGAAAAATTAAATTATTTTTTATAATACTAAATAGTACAACTAATTTATTTTCTATTTATATGTATGCGTTTAGGTACTCATACACCCTTCTAATTTTCGCCCTTGTTTCAATTGTAATTGGCCAAGTTTGGCTCTAATTTCGTATTATAATGCTCATCCTTCTCGTAATATTGATGATTTTTTTCTTTTTTTAGTTAAAATTATTTGTGTCAAGGTAGGAAATTTGGCATGAAACCCATACCCATTTAGTAATAATAACCAAAATGGAATACAAATAGTTTTGAGTGGAAGCTATTGTAATATTGATGACTTAAATTCACTTTACCCCTTCCAATAGAGGGTTAATATTATTTAGCCCCTTTTTTTCCTTTTTCCTATTAATAAAACTTTCAAATACTTTCACCTTCAATCAAAAATATTAAATATTGATCGACAGAAAATACAGATGAGCTAAGAAAAAAGATATATTGACCCCTTATATTATAATTTATATAGTACTTAATTTGCCCCTCTCCAACAAAATATCAATTAATTTGACCTTATTATATTAAATCAATTAATCTTCAATTTATTTAAATTAAATAAATAAATAAATATGATAACAATAGCATAAAGAAGACACGTTAAACTTAAATTTATCTCAAGTAAATTTGTAGAGTTTCCATCTTTTACATATCAATCTATTTATGTATCTATCTATCTATTTGTATATACATGTTTACTTTAGAAAACATCTCAGAGGATTTTTCACTCAAAGATTCTTTAGTTGGATTATTTAACATTGTATGAGTTTTCTATTAAATTTTCACTTTCACAAATAAATAGCTCTACATTGAAATTAGAATAATTGATACTTATTGAGCTATGCACGCACATGTTACTTACGTAATAGAATAATACATACCGTTAAATTAAATCAACTAAAATTATCACAAATATTACTACTTACTTATTAAATAATTATTGAATTAACTCTAATTACATATAGACAAATTAGTATTTTAAACTAAATTGCATTAAAGCCTAAGAATTGTTAAATATTTGGCCTCTATTAATTACTTTTGTTTTTACTGATCACTATTATCAACGAGCATTGTTCATTATTAAAAATTTTTTTTTAATAAAACTCATATATTTATTTATATAAAGTGATAAATTTATTTATGATACTATTTACAATATAACACGTACATATTTATGCACACAATTCTTGTTTTTTATTTTTTTTATTTAATGGTGATTGATGACTTCATTTTATGCCCTTTCTTTTAGGGGTACAATTTATGCTATAGGTAAATAAGGTGTGTATAGTGCAATACATATTAAATAAATAATTTTAAAAGTGTAACTATTTATTTCTGAAAGTGCAATCAAAATTATTAAACAAAAAGTGAAAAAAATTCTTATAATGTCAATTAATGTAACTAAAAGTTTTGATCGGAAAAAAAAAATCTATGAGATGCTTTTCGAAGAAGAAAAAAAGAAAAAGAAGAAGAAGAACGACAATAATGATGATAATAATAACAACAATAACAATAATATAGTGGTGATATAAATTTATCAAAGATAAGTTTAAGTTTAATGTGCCTTCTATCTATACTATTTTTAATCATTTATTGCTATTAATCTAATTTAGACTTAATTGAGGGCTAGTTTTTTTTTAATAAAATCAGCATTCAATAAAATGTGGGGTCAAATTTATTGATATTCAGTTGAAGAGGGAGCAAATTGCTATATAAATTAATATGGAGGGGGCATAGTGAGTTTAATCTTCTACTTTGCTTGTAGGTATATTTGTCTCTCAATATATATATTGTATAGATTTCGATATTTTTTTCTATCAATATAAATTTTTTTAATTTAGAAAAATAATTGAAAGTTTTATTAATAAAAAATATAATTAATATCTATAGTACAAAGAGTAAAATGAATTTAATCCTGTTGTAATTTCATACTTCCAAACTGCAACTGCATTAGTTTTATTTTATTAAATTTATAGTTAGTTATTGTTTTCATGTAATTGGCATAAAAAAGAATTCAGGCTTCTTATAATTTTGTGTTTATTTACTTGTTTATTGCTTTGGTATCTTAATATAAATGCAATTATTCTTCCAACTGACTGAGTCGAAACAGATCAAGATCCTAGAGGCAGAGCTCACAGTGTGGAATGAAGGAACAAAATCTTGCGTATGAAACTGTAGAAGAGAAATTCAGCAATAAATGTAAGAAACCATAAATACCTACATCAATAAAGACGTTGAATAATCCTTTCAAAATTGAATCCTACAGTTTCAATTGTCCTCAGTATATTGCCAAATGTGCTTTCAGTCAATTTCTACAATATATACAAGCGACAGAAATATAAAATAACAATCATGTAATAACTTGAGATATTACTAGTATACTTACTACACAATTTAGTTTATTATGTATTCTATTATTAATTAAAAGGGTTAATCTCACTTTACATCATGATGAATATTACGTTACTCCCTTATGCTCTCAATTGTCTCACTTTATTTCCTTATACTTTTATTATGTTTCACTTTACCTACTTGTACTCTTTTTGTCTCATTTTACCCCTATATTCTTAAAAAAAATAATCAAACTACCCATACCTATTATTTTTAGTGAATTTTCTTTAAAATACATTGATATTAATATATTTATATATTTTTTTAAATAATTTTTTAACTTGATTAATTAATACTTAATATTACTTATACTAACATTACTTTAAAATAATTTAATGAATACTTTCCTAAATTTAAAAATAGTCATTTTAAAAATTAATTTTATTACTATTACTTACTTATAATGACTATGTTTGAATTTAACATAGTTTCTATAAACTTATGATAATTCTATTAATAATAAAAAATATTGTCAATATTTTATATATTTAATAAAATAGTTTTTTAAGATTTATAATTAGTAGGAAATTTATAAGTAAAACCGTCAATATATTTAAATGTAAGAAAGTATTCATTAAGTTATTTTAAAATAATATTACTATAAGTAATATTAAGTATTAATTAATTAAATTAAAAAATTATTTAAATATTAATATAAATATATTAATATCAACCTATTTTAAAATAATTTTACTAAAAATAATAGGTAAGGATAGTTTGGTTATGTTTTTTAAGAGTATAGGGGGTAAAGTGAGACAAAAATAGTATAATGGAATAAAGTGAGATATAATGAAATTATAAGGTGGTAAAATGAGATAATTGAAAGTATAGAGGATAAAGTGATATTCATCATGAATAGAGGGGCAAAATGACATTAACCTTAAATAAAGATATTTATATCTAGAAAAATACTAATAACATAGATATAAAGAACCAATTCATTATATATAAAAAAAAAACAAAAATAGAGCTAACATTACTGAATCCAATAAATGATTTATAAAGGAAAATTAGAGTAATTAAATCAATCTAGCCCAAGAACATGAAAAAAGATTAATTGATATCTAAAAGTAAATACCCCACTAGTTAATAGCAGATGGCATCTTTTCCAAAGGAACTAAAAGACAATCTAGTCTTCTTGTCTGATCCAAAACTGAATTTAAGATCAGAATCATCATGGGTTGAGACACTACTGGTGGATGGAAACGAGAAAACAAGACGTGGAGTTGACTTATTGGTGCCAAAAGTGTAGGAAGGAATAGTAGGCACACCGACGGGCTGAGACAGAATACTTGCTGAAGATGATGGCGTGATGGAAGGTGTTGGCGGTTCTGAGAGAACACCTGAAGAAGCAGAAACAGGGAAAGTAAAGCCTGGGCCATTCTCGGAGGAAACCGCATGTAAATCAGGCTTGTTGATAGAAATTGATGGCAACGAAGGTCTGGTCCCATGATTCTTCAAAAATTCCGAGCCAGTTGTTCCGGCTACCATCTTCACATCCTGCCCATTACTCAGATGAGGATGAGAAAAATGCAAACTTGTTGTCTCAGTCTGTCCATGATTTGTGGTGGCAAAAGCATTCTACAGTAAGGACATTGTCGATCAGAACTTACCAAGTAGAGAAACATTCAAGCAAACTGAAATCCAGATAAAAGTCAAAGTAATAAACATATGGCAATTTCGTGGTAGAAGTACTTTTGAGCTCATTTAATTCTATCAACTGATAAACCTGCGCTTTTATCTGTTAATATCATGCAGCAGATGATTTTGATAATGAAGAACACCTAGAGGTTTCAGAGAAAGTGTATTCATTGCTATGTTTACAATCTGATTTTGCACCTCAAAAGACAGTTAAAAAGATCTCAAATATCGCTGAGCCAGATACAAGTCATAGATTACAATTTTAAGGCTATGAAAGTTCACGATACTTATGCAACCTTCCTTATTTTTGATACTATAATATCTTACAACTCATTAGAATACCAGGAAAATGATAAAAACTGAACCAAATTGTAACAGAAAAGAAGCATAGTGTTAATGTGGACATAAAGCAAAGTGATATTAAATCATTTTATTTTTAAACTGTCAAGAGTGAATGTTGAATCAGTCATACAAGAAAAAGACAAATCAAAGTGACTTACTAAAGCTGCCCCTCACATAATATCTGCAACAATATTACTGAAACTAGAGCAGAGCTCAAAATGAGATGCTATCAATCAGAAGAGGGTAAAATATAGATTGTAACTGTTAGCATCTAGTTAAAGGAGAAGATTGCAGTGTAAAAGAACAAGGACAAATGTGAATACATTCACACATTAGCAGTTGGCTTGTCTTGTCTTGTTTTCTAATTTCTGATTCTGACAGAAAAAAACTATTTTGTGTTGAAGTCAACATTTAGGCACAATAGGAACTGTGCAGATGAATCATCTTAAATATTTTCTACAACATGATATCCAAGTCGCAGCATCAACTAGGGCAAAGGAGTGATGTTCAGGAACTTCAGCATGTGAAGAATCTATTATGGAGACTAAAAGTTCATGTCATGCTCAGAGAAGACCAACCAAACAGAAGACCTAATTGCTTATATTGCTAATTTGGAGCTTTTTCAGTCAAATTTCAGTTGATATTTTTTTCATTTTTTAGAGGCAAGTAAGCTATCATATTTGGTGTCCCGTTATGGCTAGGTCACTCCATAATCACATTTTCAATGGAAGTCACAGCTTCAAAAAAATGCTATTAATCTCTTCGGTAGTCAAACATTTGATAACAGATTCAAATAACATGGAAAATGAAACAAGACCTATAGGGCATAGAAAAGCAACATACTGAATTAGATTAAATACCTCATTCAAATTTTTGACCAGAGGACCAGAACCTCCCTTAAGACCAAAAAACGGCATTGTTGCACCAGGTATGATACTGGAACCAGTAAAGACTGCGTTAGAAGCCTTAGCAATTCCATTGACTGCATCTTCTGCCTCATCCATGCCTTTGTTATGAAAATTCACTAAAAAATTGGACTTCGTGCTACTTTTGTTAAATTTCACAGGGAAGTTTGGGCCAGTCATATCAGTATTCTTGTGAGAAACAAGCTCTTCAACATTCACTGACCTGATATTTTCCTCATGAATGGTATCAGTGGCCTCAGGAGAAGTTCTTCTCCATGCAGTCACCAACTTCAGTTCAGCCTCCTTTTCTTTAGGGGTGGGCTTGTTTCTATCAAGGTGTTCCAGTATTTTCCTAACTGCCTGACTAGAGGATAAATTTGGATCTGAGATACCCCTATCAGAGGAACCTGATACATTGTCTCCTGAACAGTATTTTGAGGCACCGCTTGTTTCACCAGGTTCCAGATTCTTTTCTATACTAGGCAAGAAACCTCCAAAAACTTTGGGTGTTCCCATTTTAGAAGAAATGTCTTTAGGTGAACCAAAAATAGATCCTCTGGGATGGACTCCCGAAGCAAATTTATTCCTGATACGACGAATAGGGCCCACAGATCCATAGCCATCAACGGTGTCACCCCTCGACTTTACCTGAAAGTCATTTTAAATCTTTGTAGAAAACAACCCATTCACAGTTCCATAATGCTAAAAGTACAAGTCTGTTAAAATTTGTTCGAATTTTAAGGCATGCTTGTTTAACCTCACTATAAAACATCTTTGGTCATAAGAAAACAACTGAAAATCATTCTTGAAATCTTGATTAACGAAAAATAAATATAATAATTCCTTCAATACTCCATATGGCACCACTGATGGAAAGAACATGATAACAAAGCAGGAACATACGAAAAAAGCCGAAATTGTACCTGTCCATAAATGGATGTCTGAGATTGTTGAAAAGGAGTTGATGTGCTTGCATACCCACTATCAGCTTGCAACTGAGTCGACCAAAACATGCAGAAATAAAATTGAGAAATTCTATATAATAACATGTAATTTGACAATGATAATGACGTATACCTTGGTCGTGGACTTTGACAATATGGTTCTCGAATAGGGGGTTCTTGGAAAATCATGAAGCCTATGTCTGCCCCTCTGACTCTGTGGTGTTGTACAACCATGACGATCATGCACCATGGCACCAGGCCAACATAAGGATGGCTTAGGAGAAGGTGATGGCAAAAGTGGCTTTCTGGCAAATTCATTGCTTAGTTGAGCTCTTTCACCTTTTGACGTAATATTATAAAGATCATGGCCTCCTTCAGAGGTACGACCAGCCATATATGCACGAGCAATATCAATTGGGGAAGCACTAACTCCAACTGGAACCTGCACAATTTTCTGAATCAGTGATACTTCTATTCATAACAATTGTGCCATGAATAAACCTGAAGAGCTGTGTTCAATGCATAAGGACTCTGCTGCACTTATTCAAAAAGAACACTACATCCACCCTAAGAGTTCACACTCAGCAAGAAAAAAAAAATAATTCACCAGATAATTTCTGCAGTGACTGTGCATACAATTGATAGGAGAGAAGATACAGAAATATGCACTCACATCTGACTTTTCACGGAAAGTACCAATCGTGATTTTGTCAATATCTTGCTGTTTTTCTTCAGATGGTGTTCTTCGGATTTCATGTGTCCATGAAACCAGTTGAGTATCTCCTCCAGCATCACTGCTTGGTTTCTGCTTCTCCCACTCATTGTCCACCCTCGAATTCAATATCTCCATCAAATGGCTGATTTCATCCCTGCATCGCACCAATGAATTAGATGCAATTTGAACACAAATCTGCAACATTATATATCTCCTAATATGTGACCATATATATCTGGAGAAAATTTCGTGCACTAACCATGCATTTTTCGTAAATTGAACAGACTCTGGGAAGGGAATTTGGTAATGAAAAGAGAGTCATGTTATCATTATTCTTAGTTCCGCTAGCCAGCAATTGTACATGCAAAATGCTGATGTGGGATGCCAAAACTCTTATTCCTACAGCTAGACTTTCTCAGCCAGAATTTTTCTCCTGTGAGCACTCAAAGAGTGACTCTTGAAGGCTCTTAATACACCTACCATACAACAGAAAAGAGTTCTGATGTGATTGTCATCTGGCCTTTTGGTCCTTTTGGTTTCCATTTTTTCTGTTTCTTTTATTCTTATTCCAAAATTGTCTCCCCTCCCCTCAACTTTTCATTCATTACCAAACTTGTCATGTCCTTGTTGCACTACAGGCCAAATCTACCTATCCATGAGTCACTATCTAGCACCTTACCACTACATCTATCACCTCAATCTAAACACAATTTTGTACGCTGCTTTATAGAAACAGAAGAAGCTCATCACATTTCAAGGTTAATAATCTCGAAGACATACTCGATTATCATACATTCCATAGTTAAACTCGACTACAAGCAGCAAAGTGTTCGAAAAAGCTCAAACGATGAAAATAATAGCCCGCCTGTCAATCTAAAAAATACATATGAATAAATCCACTTAGTTAACTTAACAAGGAAAAGTCATCTAGCTTGCTTTTTTCTGCACCCACGACTGATAAACACTAGTCAGGCTAGGAAGTATGCTTCACAACAATAGCAGCAAAAACCAAATAAAATTTCCTATGAGCAAATTCAGTGATGAATAAATATATTTCTTATTGACAATGGAGCATGTTTTGCATCTAATTTATTCTAGCCTCAACTACTTAAGAGATCGTATAAGCAAGTTTCAGATGGCTTATTGTAACTGAATGTAAGTTCAGCAACAAAATAAGTTTAACTACATGAAACTAGAGTAATGGAGAGAAAGTATTGTCGAAAGAAAGGGAAAAAGGGAATTGGAGACATTTTATATATTGAACATAAGACAAAAAGTAAACTATGTTGAATATTTAAATGTGCATATACTGCATGCTCTGTGGGAAACTTGAGTAAGTGCTCTCTTTTTATACTATTTCACTCAATTTTTTCTTCATTATTACGTAGAACCATTTGAAGCAATGCTTTGTTTACTCTCTGTTAAGTTACTTATGGTTCTTATATGATTTTTTTCTTGTTCTAGAATGCTTGTATGCTGTGATTCTTCTAATCATTTATAACAAAAGACACCATAGTCGAAATATGATGATAGAGAAACATATTGCTATCATGATATCAAACTTTGACATCAAAATGAAAATTACAATAATAAAGCTCAAAAAGGAAAGGAAAAAACATATATGAACAGTCGCCATTACAACTCTTTCCAATAGTCTTTTACACCACGCAGTTGTGACTCAACATTTTGAGCCAATTCAAGAACTCCTGATAACAGTCATATGCAAGTGAACCAGTTCCGACTCAAACACATTCAAAGTTCAGTACACCAATGACAGTATGTTCTCTTACATCTTAATGACAAACAACTAATGGCCGAATTCTCGAATCAATAATATGCCAATAGTGAAAATTAATGCCCAAAAATTGAACTTCCAACACAAAAATTAGGCAAACTTCTGAAATATGAAAAGTACCTAGAAAAAGTGTTTCCTTTAATCAACTCCTCGATTCTAGAAAAATCGGAATCATACCGAATGCCGCTCTTTTCTTCAGTAGATCTGGGCATTGGTGACTGCATAAAATCGTTTTCAGAAATCAAAATCACAAAAATTAAACCAAAAGCAAATTAAAATTCAAATAAAGTTTCTTCCGAGGAAAACGTAAAAATAAACACACACTTGCAAATTATAAAAATCGAAAATAGTGATACTTCGAATGCAACTGTCAGAATCGGAACCTGATTGGTCTTGCGCAAATTTACGTCGGAAACATTCATATTTTTTTTACTCAAAATTTAGCATGAAAAAGAGAGAATATTCTGCTGTAGTAATGGCGGCCGACGTTTTCCACTATCGATCATCATAGTCGCCGCTCTCTCCTTTTATTTATTGTATGAGAGAGTCACTTAGCCCCTCAAACTCTACTTCAGTTAAGATTAGACCCCTTAATTATTGATTTTGTTATTTAACCCCCTAACTATCTTTGCTTGGTGATGGTACAAGGTTGGGTTAAAATAGAGCAAATTACAACACTACCATTGAACTTGACTTCGCATTTAACCTGTGAATTTGCTAAATTAAATTTAAATTTAATGTTTAGACAAAAAAAAATTTAATAAAATAAATTTATATAGTTTTTAGTATATTTTGAATATTTATACCCTAATTTTATTTTTAGATTCTTTATTAATTAGAAAAAATAATTTAAATTATATTTTAAAAAAAAAGTAATTAGTAACTTAAGTAATTCAAATTTTAAAACATATTGTAATAAATGAGTAAAATAAATACACAAAAATATTGAACATGAAAATTATTTTAGTTATTTGAATTCAAAATAAAGTATTAACCATTTAATCTAAATGAATTTTATACTTTTTTTTGGATAAAAATGACTAGGAATTTTGTCCATGAAAAAAATTAAAAATAAAAGAAGAAGTAATATATATATATATATATATATAAATTCTATTTACAAAAATATACTTATTCATCTTTATCTAAAAGAGTTTAAAATTCATTTAGATTAAATAGTTAATACTTTATTTTGAATTCAAATAATTCAAATAATTTTTTCAGTTTAATATTTTTTGTGTGTTTATTGTACTCAATTATTGCTTTAGTTTTTTAAATTTAAATTACTTAATAAACAAATTACTTTTTTCAAAAAATATAATTTAAAATATTTTTTCTTATTAATAAAGAATTTAAAATCAAAATTGGGGTATAAATATTCAAAATATACTAAAAACTATATAAAGACATCTGAACCTTGCAAACATTTTGCTCACCTCATGTGGATATGCAGCCTCAGGCTGCCTCTTGTAGATTTCTTCCTCAATATTTTCTTTGAGGAAGGCAATCTTCACATCTATCTATCATATCTCATAATCATAATACGTAGATATGGCCAACAAAATCCGAATGAACTTTAGCATTATATTTGGTAAACATTTCCTCAATAGTCAATACTTTAACTTTAAGCAAAACTCTTTACTTAAGTCGTGCTTTACAAGTCACCACCTCTCCATTTACTCCAATCTTCCACTTGTAGATCTATTTGCAATCAAAGGGTACAATAACCTATGATGGGTCCACCAAGGTCCACACTTTGTTGGAGTACATGCAGTCCATTCTAGATTGCATGGCATCTTGCCATCTTTTCGAGTTGATGTTATACATCATTGCTCCATAATTCCTTGGATCTCTATCCACAGAATGCTCCTCATTGTTGTTCTCCAACAAAAGACCATACATCTCAAGTGGCCCTAAGATCCTTTCAAATCTCCTAGGAAACCTGTGATTGAAGTGTTAGTTGCTGGTAGTTCAAGCACTAAAGCCTCCTGTGGGACGTTTTGTGGTTTTTGAATTTCTTCAAGTTCTACGACCTCGTCATTTCTATCTAATAGAAACTCCTTCTCAAGGAACGTAGCATTCTTCAAAACAAGCTCCTTTTGTTCTGAAGGGTCCTAGAAGTAGTATCCAATAAATTCCTCTAAATACCCTACAAACTTTTATAAGGTGGATCTCACGTCCAACTTATCTCCCACTAGCTGCTTCATGCAAGCAGGACAACTCCATACTTTAAGTTATTTATAAGATAGGATCTTTCCACACCATATCTCATATGATATTTTGGGCACCGACTTTGATGATACTCTATTTAATAGATATGATGTCGTTTTCAAAGCATAGCCTCCAATGAAAGAGGAGTCCCAATAAAACTCATCATAGATTGAACTATATCCAACAAAGTTTTGTTCCTACTCTCATTCAATTGCAAAGTAGCAAGTAGAGTCTACTCTTAGAAAATCTCATTCTCTCTTAGATAATCAAGAAACTCCGAGCCTAAGTACTCGCTTTCTTGATCAGATTGAAGAGTCCAATACTTTACCTGGTTTATTTCTCCACTTCATTCCTAAAGTCTTTGAACCTTTCAAAAGTTTCAGACTTATTATTAGAGCAGTGCCCAGTGCGCCAATTAGATTGCGCATTTTTTATACTCTTGTATTTTTAAAAATAATTTTTTCAAATCATATTAATAAAATAGGTAAATTTCTTTATCTTTAATTATATTTTGTAATTAGATAAAGTCTCTAAGACCAAACTTAGCTACGGAGCATGGTCATACATGTGATGGTGATCATGGAATATGCTTTAATAGCTTTGGTCTTAAATCAGTTGTGAGTCAAGGGCTTTTCGAGATGGGATATCGAATAACCTAATAGACTTGCGCATTCGATGAATGCTCGCAAGAGGAGGATGTCTTGCTCTATGGACATTGGCATAGTGATGCTAGTGTATGTATACGGATGTTTATTATGGAACAAGTACATTAAACATGCCAACTGGAAATTATTAATTGAAAACTTATTTGTCGAAATAAGAATTTTCATGTTACGATAATATATGATTAGTCCTTAAACTTGAGGCACCATGGTAGCCTTGTGTATGTCATGTTCTATTTTGATGTATTTTTTGATTGCCTGATAATCACAAAGGGGGTAAGTTGGATATTGCATTGATATGTAAGGATCCATCACCTGTTTAGCAGAATAAGAGAATCTCATATATTTTCATAGTTTATGACTCAGAAGCCTTTGGCCAAGGCAGGATGAATGTTAGACAGAAGTTTTCTAACGATTTGTCATGAGTCATTGAAACTTGAAATGTTATCATAGTTATTGAGTAATTAGGGTTTCGACTATTAATCCATGCCCTAGACTTAATTAGGTGATTAGTTGATGGAAGGACCTTACATGTATGGTACTCGTAATTGAAATAGGTTCACTTGTTATTTCACCAAAGTTTAGATAGTCATGATACACTTGTTAGGTGTTTCCCATGACTTATGAGATTTTTAAAATTAAGAATTTAATTTCAAGTGAATTAATTAATCAAAATAATTATTATTCATAAGTTGTAAATGTTACAAGCCTACTACTAGCTTAGTAGTGAACCTAAAGGATCACATAATTTGAGATGAAATATTTTTAACTCAGGAATTGATACAAGAAGTTGAATCTAATTAATTAATGGAGATGAATTAATTGGAACTTAAATTAATTTAATGAGTTGAATTATTTAATTAAATAATTGAATTATTTAATTAGACCTAATAAGATTAGGGAGCCTAATTGGAGTAAAATAATTATTTGATTGGATCAAATTATTTATATAGTCCATAAATTAATTTACTCAATTAAATAATTAAATTATTTATTGAGCCTAATTTGATTAGGTGGGTTAGATGGAATTAATTAATTAAATTTGGGCTAAAATAATTGTGGGATTTATTTTAAAGTTCAAGTCCAATTCAAAGAGGCCTATTAGGAGAGGCCCATGAAGGTTGTTGAAAAAGCATGTAAACTCAAGAGTTTGAAATTCTTAGGAGATCTTAAATATCTTTGGAAGATATGAAGTGATAAAGTCGGAAAATTTTGGATAAACCAAATATCTTTCAACCAATCAAAAGGAATATCAAGAGTAGGACTCTTGGAATTTTTGAGTCCCCTATTAATACCATATAGCCGAAAATGAGAGGAAGAATTTCTTGTCCAAATTTTCGGCTATTAAGAAAATATAGAGAGAAAAAATTATTTTCTCTTCCATCTTTTTTCCCAACAAAAATTCATCATTTGTCAAAATATTAATTTTTTTATCGCTAGTTGATAGTTACAATTAATATTCACTATATTCACTCCATAATTAGGTTAGAAAAAAAATTAGAATTGCTAGCAAAATTCTAATTTTATGTTCTTGCTTAAAGTGTAGACTACTTTAGAAGGGAGACGCGTTGATTCCTATGAATTGAATTCAGAAAAGGGGCTAGCAATTGATTATTTCAATCCCAACAATACTCAGAGTGCAGACAAATGTATAAATTGAAACTTTAATTATTTTTATTAAATTATTGAAAATAGCGAGATTATTAAAAATAACATCGAATCTAGAGTACTGCTATAATTATTATGGTATGTTGTTTTTTTTTAAATTTTAATCTTTGGCTGTGCATACCTCGGGATCATACAAACCCAATAGTGGTATTAGAGCCACGGTTTGCATAATTCTAATAAGATTTGATTTATGCTTGTGAATTTAATTGTTAAATTCTGATTGATTTATTGTATTTATGATTATGATAAAATAATTTTTCATTTAATTTAATTGTTAAATAGAACATGTATGATTGAATTCGATTCAATCGGAAAAAGGAAAATACATGGTACAATAGAGTGCAGCAGCACACTGCGCATGCGCCAGCAGCACACTGCGCGCTGTGTGTGCCCTGTGCGCGTGCTGTATAGGGATGTTGGACATCCTCGTCGTGTTGAATTGCAAAATTTAAATTTTTATTTTTAATTAATGTGTTAATTTTAAAATTTTGAAAAAGGGATTTTTCTTGAAAAATTGAGATTTTATCCCAAGTCATAAAATTATAATTTAATTGGATGGTAAATTTACATGCTTTAATAAATTCATGTGATGTATTTATTAGTATGTATGGGATGATTATGAAGCCTTTTGGACTAATGTTATTGGATTTATTTATCTTTGGGTTATTCTTTCCTTGTATATGTTTTACATTTTTGAAATGAGAGTACAATAGGGTAAGGTTTTTCTTTTTCTTTTTTTATTTTTGTGGACAAAAAGAAGGACCAAGATGAAGAATTAAGAGAAGACCCATGAATATATGAGATATATTTATGTAATAAGAAATTAGTTTCTAATTTCATTTTATTACCCTTAGATTGACCTACATCCATTTTTGGCTCAAATGGATTGCATATGATTGACCCATGATCATCCATATTATGTATGTATTAGCTGCATATGTAGGGTATATTTAATATTTTCAAATGATATGCTTGCCTTTAATTGAATGCAAACACATTAAATAAACTAAAATTAAAATTGATGAGGTATTAGTTAAAAAGAATATGGATAAATTTGGTTAAATTGATGAGGTATTGGTTATTTTTTTTTTCAATTTCAAGCAAATATAGATAAAATTGGGTTGGACCTAATAATACATGTCTACCATCAAAAGTAGTTGATATGACGATGCTATCATTGACTATGAGTCGTGGAATGACTTTGTAATGGTAAACTGTGATCTCTATAAAGTATGGTGATGCCCATGGCATAGACTCATTTCTATGTTGGCCATGAGTCGTAGATCGTTTTGATGCTCCATCTATATGGAGGTTTGATGAGTCTTGCTTGATACTTAGTACCATATACGCTCATAAAATTGAGATATTTGGGAAGAAGTAAGGTAAAAAATATTGAGGGTTGCATAGAGATGCAATCATTAAAAATTAACTATCTTTTAGTATATTTTATGGGCTCATAAAATTGGGGCATATGATATATTGATTGGGCCTCAAACCCATTAGGGGTAATGGAATTTGAATAAAATAGTGGGAGACATTTATTACTAATGACCTTATTATAAATAAATATGTTTTGAAAGAATGCTAATTTTATGTCTCATTTAAATTTTGTAGATTGTTAATAAATGACTAAAAATCCATTTGCATCAAATCTAGAAGCTAATAAATTAATTGGTCAAACTATGTCGATTGGTTGAGAAACCTTCAGATTGTTCTATAGTCCGAAAATAGGGATTACGTACTTGACATTATCCCACCGTCAGCTGCGTCGATGGACGCCACTGATGAGGAGCTTGTGGATTATCACAAGTTGGTTGATGATGATCTACAAGCGCGATGTTATATAATGGCATCAATGTCAAATAAATTGTAAAGACAACACGAGGTACATGCACATGACATTTATGTTCACCTACAATAGTTATATGATGAACACACTAGGCATGCGAGATATCCGATCTTGAAGGAGTTTTTTAGGACCCGTATGATGGAGGGTTCTTCAGTCCATGATCATGGATTGAAGATGATATGTCTAATTGAAAGGCTCGAGTCACTTGGAGACATTATGGATAACAAACTCTATTTGGATCTCATCATGCAGTCTTTGCTTCCATCGTTTGACACATTTGTTATCAACTTCAACATACATAGGATGAAAACTAGCCTTGCTGAGTTGGTTAACATGTTAAAGATGGTTGAGTCCACTATGAAGAATATGCTTGTTGGATCCTCATTTAACTCAAAGGCTACAAAGCCCAAGAGAAAGAAGGGGAGAGGAAAGCTTTCCTTAAAATCCAAAGGCAAGAAGCTAACTGGTGGCATCTCTAAGAGTTCTGACAAGATCAATGACAAGTGCTACTACTGCGGAAAACATGTGCATTGGAAGAGAAACTACAAGAAGTACCTTGCGAGCTTGAAGAGTTTAGTTATGTAACTTATCAATTAACAATACTTCTTGGGTATTGGATACTAGATGTGGATCTCATCTATGTAATCATTTACAGGTGACGACAAAAAACATAAAGCTAAGTAGATGAAGATAGTCCTACGGCTGGGGAATCGAGCAAAGGTTGTTGCATTAGCCATAGGAAATGTCAACTCAACTTTAAAAAATGAAGTAGTTTTAGTTTTAAACAATTTTCTTTATGCTCCAAAGATAGTTAAGAACATTATCTCTATATCTGTTTTGGATGGAAAAAATTTTACTTTTTGAATAAAATATAGAAGTTGTTCTATTTTAAAGATTCAGTTCTGATTATCTCTAGCATATTGATGAATAGTTTATATTCTATTACTCCCCATAACTCCTTTTTCTATGTTCAACAACATAAAAGAAAATTAGATAATCATAGTTCTAAACTTTTAAGGCATGGTAGATTAGGTCATATCTCTGAGAAGAGAATTCATAAGTTGGCCCAATTACTCAATCTTTCGAAAGAGCAAGGAATGCCAACCTGTGAGTCATGACTCAAAGGGAAGATGACCAAATCATCATTTGTTGGATAAGTGGAGCGAGCCAAAGATAGGATTTGATCCATTTGGATGTATACGGGCTATTATGTATTAGTGCTCATGGAAACTATCACTATTTCATAACCTTTACTGAGGATTATTCTAAGTATGGTTATGTCTACCTTACGAGATAAAAATCTGAATCTTTTGAAAAGTTCGAAGAATTCAAATGTGAGGTGGAGAAACAAACTAGGCTAAGTATTAAGGATCTTCAATCAGATTGAGGAGGTAAATACTTGAGAGTTTCTTGATCATCTAAAAGAGAATGTGATTCTCTCTCAGTGGACCCCTCCTCCTACTACTCAACTCAATAGTGTTGTGGAGCCTAGGAATCGAACCTTGTTAGACATAGTTCGATCGATGATGAGTTTCACTGGGCTTTCTTTTTTATTCTGGGGCTATGCTCTAAAAATGACGACATATTAATTAAATAGAGTGTCATCAAAGTCGGTGTCCAAAACATCATATGACATGTGGTGTGGGAAACTATTCCTCTACCTTATGATATGGGGGTGTGCTGCTTACGTGAAACAGTAAGTGGGAGATAAATTGGATGTGAGATCTAGTTTACGTAAGTTTGGAGGGTATCCAAAAGAATCCATTAGATACTATTTCTACAACTCCTCAAAACAAAAGGTGATTATTTCGAGGAATGCCACATTCTTAGAGGAGGAGTTTCTATTAGATAGAAATGGAAAAGTAGTAAAATTTAAAAAAAATTAAGAACCACAGAGCCTCCCAATAGATGCAGTAATGGGTCAACCAGTTGAGGCTGGGCCTTCGGACACACAACCTTCTAGGAGATCCCAAAGAATCTCAAACCCACCTGAGAGGTATGGTTTTTTATTAGAGAATAACGAGGAGAATCGCCCATTGGATAGTGATCCAACGACTTGTGGAGAGGCGATGTCAGACATTAACTTGAGAAGTTGGTAAGACGCCATGCAATTCGAGATGGACTCCATGTACTTCAACAAAGTATGGACCTTGGTGGACCCACCACAAGGAATAGTTCCCATTGGCTGCAGAGTAGAAACTTGGAGTGAATAGAGAGGTAGTGACCTACAAAACATGACTGGTCGCGAAAGGTTATAATTCATAGCAAGAAGTTGATTATAAGGAATCTTTTTCACCAGCAACGATGTTTAAATCCATCCAGATGCTGATAGCCATATTAGCATATTATGACTACGAGATATGGTAGATGGATATGTGTAACACCCACTACTCAACAACTATATATAAAGTATAATTTAAAATGATAGAACTTGTGTGTAAATAAGATATTTTTTTATGTAACACTTTAAAAAGGTAAATCACTTTTTACACGCACAACCCTATTTAAAATACTTTCTCACATATGTCCTGTATATAGCAGGATCAATATTTATATAAAAGCACAACACCCACAATCACCACAATATTTACATACTTGTTTATAGTAAAGTTTTACAAGCGAAATATAGTGTCAGTCTCAAAATATAATATAATAGACTCAAAATAAAACAAGCCAACAAAATAGCCCAACAGATCATCATCCATGTATACACTCCCTCAGACACCTGCAAGAGCTCTAATAGTAGCCCAACTAGCAAAAGATGCTTCAAGCATTTTCATGCTCACCTACAATGCATAAACTATGTGAGCTAACGCTCAACAAGTAAAGATTATGCATGTCAAAGAATAATTCACCATATTAAGTCATGCATCTCAAAATGCTATGCCCATAATGCAATTCCATGCATCAAAATATTTCTCTCAAAATCATTTATTTCTTGGGCCCCTGACCAATGCTACTATCCCATGCACCGAAAAAAAGCTTTGCACACCGACATAATCCAATAGCTAATAATAATATAAGCATGCAAATCCATGCATACTCACACGCATGAAAATCCATGCACGCGAACCTGCAAATCCATACGTACAACCATGCAAATCCATGCATGCTTCGGTGCACTAGTAGTGGTCAGCAAAATATTTTTCTTACTCAGAATCATGCTGTGTAATGTAAGATTTATCACAATGCTCGTATATAATACATGCACGTGCCAATGCCCATGTATGTATGCTCAATGGACATGAATGACAGTAATGCGTGCCCTTTGCTATGCTCATATGATCTATGATATTATATATAAATCACACATTTACTATGTCTATGCATTGTAGTTGTAAATAAATCTTTACTTACCTTTCACTTGGTTGTCGGCTTATTCTAGATTTGTTTAGTATTCCTCTCCAACCTTAGATGTAAAATTGCCTGTAATATTACCCAACATCAAGCACCATTCCCAATTTGGCAAGTTGAAATAACAAAATCTCATACTAAGACCTTAAACACCAAGCTATCTAGGTAACAATCAGGCTTTCCCAAACTAGAATCCAATATAGTCCTTTAAATACCTTAATTTCTCATCTTAAATATATGTAAACAACATGTAATTGAAGTATTATCACATAAATAGCATGTACCTAATTGTTAGAACTCAATAGCAACATGTTTAGGCTGAAACATAATAAGTTATCAAATGGGACAGATTTTCACCTTCTAATTTCCTTGCTGCCACATCAGGTTTCATAGACATTTTGACATCCTTAGGAATATTTATTCAATCTAAAATTTTTACCACACTTAGATAACATGTATAAAAATATAACCATTCTATAAAGTTTCAAAAACACATGGGTCTAGGTCCTATAATTCAGTCCCCTTCACAGCACACCCGAACAGATATTCTTACTTTGGCCATTTTGAGTATTTCTTCAATATCATGCCCAATTTTAATTTCTAACCAATAAAAATTTATTCAAATACTCTTACCCCATATATAAACATGTATGTGTGATAATTACAGGTTTTATTTAACATACCATACACTTTTGAAGTCTAAAACACAAGAATATAGCAAGGTGATAGTTTCTAGCACAAATATTTTCTATCAAGTATTTGCAATCAAAAACCCTTTCTTTGTTCACCAACGCCTATCTAATAATATAATAACATATTTATAAATAATATTCAAAGATTAATAAGTCAATAAACCTTAAAATAAATCTGAAAGTCATGCCAAACCTGTAGGTTAAGCTCATGTTACACAATTTTCTACTTGAACTTGGTTACTTCTCCTTCCCTTTGCTTGTTTTGCCTCCTTTTTCAGTTGGAATCACTTAGGACCTATTTAGAGAGCTTTTTATATGTATTTAGAATCTTAAATGGTGTATAAGAAGGTTCAAGTTGTGGCTATTAGCTTAAGAGTGAAGAATATGTTGAGGTGCTAGTTTGATAAGTCTAAGCATAAGATGGCATAAGCTTGAGATGGCATGTAATGGTATAATCTGATTTTCTCCCTTATCTTGCAGCCCTAATCTTATGTGTCTCACATATTCTTATTTGATTGCAACCTATCTTAGTCACCATTCATTCTCATAGCTAATTCCTATGTCCATTCATTAGGTTCTTCACCAAAAAATCATCGGTTCTTGCCCGATTGATATGTTTGTGCACCGATAGTGTTACAAACCTATGAAACTAGTTATATTACATTTAAATTATAGTATTGTATGTCTAGTTGTCCCAAGTATATGATTTAAATATACATATAATATTAAAATTCATGATCAAACCGACTCACTTTCTATAAACTTTTCAGTGACACCTTTCGAACTCCTAAGGTTATCACGTGTAACCTAGCACTATTTACTATATTGATACCTAAATTTCTTCTTATCTCAATACAAAATCAACCACTTAGGTTAGGGAATTCAATAATCAATACTGTGCAAGAGCTTCAAAATTAAGTTTAATGATTAAGAACGTTATATAAAATGAAATAAATTAAATGATGTCATATCAATACAAATAGCACGCAGTTAACATGTAATACATGAATCATATTTGGCCAGGTGAGTAGTGAGAGGTTCGGGTATCACAATATGAAGACCACTTTTCTTAATAGAAACATTAAGAAAGAAATCTATATATGACAACCAAAAGGCTTCATATCCAGATGGAGTGAGCAAAAGGTTTGCAAACTCTAGAGATCCATTTGTGGATTCAAGCAGGCTTCTCAAAGCTAGAACATCCGATTTGATAAGTCATTCAAATTGTTTAATTTCCATAAGAAGCCAGATAAACCTTGTGTCTAGAAAGTTAGTAGGAGTGCAGTGATATTTATTGTGCTATTTGTTGACGACATCCTACTCATTGGAAATGATGTAGGGATGCTTCAGTCAACTAAGACTTGATTGTCTAACCAGTTCTCCATGAAGGATTTGGGAGAATCGTCCTTTATTCTTAGAATAAAGATCTATAGAGATAGGTCAAAAAGGATGATCGAACTATCTGAATCTACATACATAGACAAAATGCTAAAAAGGTTTAGCATGGAAGAATCCAAGTGAGGATTCTTGCCAATGAGTCATGGCGTTTCTCTCTTAAGGGCTATGTCTTTTAAGACTCCTGAGGAGAGGGAAAAGATGACCCGCATACCTTATGCATATGCTATAGGAAGCATAATGTATGGTATGATTTATACGAGGCCTGATGTTGTATATGATCTAAGTGTCACGAGCAGATATCAGTCCAATCTAGGTGAGGAACACTAGAAGGCCATAAAAATGATCGTGAAGTACTTGAGAAGAACTAATGATATCTTTCTTGTATACGGCTCTGGAGAATTGAATCTAGAAGGCTATACTGATTCAAGTTTTCAGTCTGATATAGACGACTCAAAGTCTATGTCTAGATACATATTCACCATAAATAGTGATGCAGTCAGCTGGAAGAGTTTTAAGTAGGAGATGATCGCGGATTCTACTATCGAGGCTGAATACATTACTGCATGTGATGCATCAAAGGAAGCTATTTGGATGAAGAACTTCATCCAAGAGTTGGGTGTGGTTCTATCCATTGTTGATCATGTATTGATATATTGTGATAGCGATAAAGCTATTACACAAGCAAAAGAGTTAAGATCTCATCAAAGATCTAAGCACATCATGAGGCGATACCATCTGATTAGAGAGATCATTGGTAGAGGCGACATTGTACTAAATAGAGTTGCTTCATCAGAAAATATAACAGACCTATTAACCAAACCTCTAGTGTAGAAGGTACTCGACAGATATCTTGAGAAGATGGGCTTGAAGTACACGAGCAATTGGCACTAGGGTATGTAGGAGATTGTTAGAGTAGTGCCCGGAGCACTAATTAGATCGGGCATCTTTTTAACTCTTGTTTTTTAAAAATAATATTTTTCAAATCATATTTATAAAAATAATCCTTTTCAAATCATATTAATAAAATAGGAAAATTTCTTTATCTTTAATTGCATTTTGTAATTAGATAAAGTCCCTCACCAAACTAAACTACGGGGCATGGTCACGCATATAATGGTGATCATGGAATATGCCTCTGTGGCTTTGGTCTTAAATCTATTCTGAGTTGAGGACTTTTTGAGATAAGACATCGAATAGCCCAATAGACTCATGCATACGATACATGCTCGCATGAGGAGGATGTCTCGCTCTATGGACATTGGCATAGTGATGTTAATATATGTATGTGGGTGCTTGTTAGGAAACAAGTATATTGAATAGGCCCATTGGAAATTTTTAATTGAAAACTTTTTGATCGAAATAAGAATTTTCATGTTATGATAGTACACGATTAGTCCTTAAACATAAGGCAACATGGTAGCCTTGTGCATGTTGTGTTCCATTTTGATGTATCTTCTAATTGGTTGACGATCACAAAGGGGGTACGTTGGATATTACATTGATATGTATTGAGGTTAATGAGTAGCCAACAAAGGATTTGTCACTTATCTAGCAGAACAAGAGAATCTCCTATGTTTTCATAGTTCATGACTCATAATTCCTTGACCAAGGTGAGATATATGTTAGATGGGAGTTTTTTAATGATTTGTCATGAGTTAGTGAAACTTGAAATGAAATCATAGTTATTAAACAATTAGGGTTTTGACTATTAATCCATGCCCTAGATTCAATCGGGAGATTAATTGATAGAATGACCTTATGTGTATGGTACTCATAATTAAAATAAGTTCACTCGCTATTTCACATAAGTCTAGGTAGTCATGATACACTTGTTAGGTGTTTTCCATAACTTGTGAGATTTTTAAAATTAAGGAGTTAATTTCAAGTGAATTAATTAATTGGATTAATTAATCAGAATAATTATTATTTATAAGTTGCAAATGTTACAAGCCCACAACCAGCTTAGTTGTGAGCCTAAAGGGTCACACACAATTTGAGATGAAATATTTCTAACTTAGAAATTGATCCAATGAGTTGGATCTAATTAATTAATGGAGATGAATTAATTAGGGTTTAAATTAATTCAATAAGTTGAATTAATTATTTAATTAAATAATTAAATAATTTAATTGAACTGATAAGATTAGGGAGCCCAATCAGAGTAAAACAATTATTTGATTGGATCAAATCACTACGCTGATGTCCATGGAGTGAGACATCCTCCTTATGCGAGCATGCATCATACTTCACCCAAATGTTAACCAAACATTCCCTAAGCATCTATTCAAAAATATATTCATTTATCATATGATCTTTAATTATTAATATCTCCTACTATTTTATTCAAACCGCATCACCCTCTAGATGTTGATTCGGGAAATTCCATTTTCTAGTAGGTTTGAGGCCCCAATTAATATTTTATATGCCCAATTTTATAAGTCTATACAAAATATCAAACGATAGCTAACCACATTAGCAATTGCATCACCATGCAACTGTTAAATTATTTTGCCTCACTCTTCCCATAGATACCATTTTTATGATCACATATGGTACTAAGTATCAAGCATGGCCCATCAAACCTCCATGTAGATGGAGGATCTAAACGTCCCACAACTCATCCTCGTCTAGCGCTATGGCTCCAAGCTGCTACGCCGGACAATTTGTCCAGTTGGTGCCACGATATTACAATGCGTTATTTTTTTTTCTGGGAAAAATTCCCACTTATTTCCAACTCAAAACAATTAATCCTAAACAACTAAAGTGAATAAACAACTTATCATATATATAAGATCTTAACTTATCTCTTAAATTTTAAGCATCATTCATGCAAATAATTATAATGCATAAACTTAGACTCTGATACACTATTAAGTTCGCATAATTATAGATGGCATACATTGAGAAAATTTAAGAATTTTCTACAATTGAAATAAAGCATACATCATATGTAAAAAATATCATGGATTCATTACGATTATTCGATTTGCACTTTTATTTGCTCGCTTAATAATTAAAGCAAAAGTTTTGTAAATTATACTTTAACAAGCACTTAATCTAATGTAGGGTGTGAAATAATTTAAATCTAATCAGAAATTAATTCGTTAAGGACTCCAAGTGACGTCCCTCTATGGGTACCTACACTTTAGGTGAGTCCACAAATCTTCAATCCTTGCTAGTGAATTGAAATTCTTTATTTCTAATCTAAAATATTTGGGAGTGCAACATTAATTCTTAAATCAACTTGTTATAAAAGAATTATGCTGAATCAAGGAGGAATGGAACCCTTTTGATGGGAAAGATATATTCTTGAGTGAAGAAAATAGAGAGAGAGAGATGTTAAGTTGGATTTATAGCAATAATTCATATGTCTTTTTATTAACATTTGGTTTGTTTTCAAGTGTCTTTGTTATTTTTTTATGTATTTAGTTTGAAATCTTGTAGGTAATGACAAAAATAGAAGAAAATGGAAAGAAACCAAAAACTTGGTTGAAATATTGGAAAATACGAATTATGCTGCTACTGATGGCAGTATTTGTATTTCAATCATAAGTCTTTGCTTCAATGTCATATTGACTTGATTCTTGATCCATTAAAAATTCAAGAAATAGATCTAAAATTTTTATGTTTACCACAAAATCCAGGTCCTACGATTTCAATGAGAAACATCAAGTTCAAGAGTCAATACTAGACTGAAAATTTCTTGTATGATATATCTTGGTATTTTATGCATAACTCTCTCCAAAAATATTCTATTGAGATGATTCATGATAATATAGAAATCTAAGTGATAGGACTACAAATGTTATGAAGACAACCAAAATTAGTTCAGAATAGAAAGTAGTGAAAAATTAGTTTAAATTGGCTGCAGATGCTAAAAATAGAATGTTCAACGCCTAGCTATCCAGTCAGCGCCCACGCATTGCACGTGGATAAAAGGGGAAAATGGGTTTTTTGCCCTCTTTAAGACTTCTCCCATCTGATTTTAAGAACCCCAAAGAGCTTGAAAAGGCATTTTGGGATGTGGGAAGCTGTTCTGCACAGAAAGAAGTATGCTGGACAGAAGGAGCCATTCATGGTGAAAAGAGAGCCATTCTTGAATACAAGGAAGTCATTCTTGGAGACAAGGAGAGGTTCAATCATTCCTATCACTTCAAAAATTGGTGAACAATTTCCATGTCATTTCTTATGTATTTCTTGAAGTTGTATTCCTAAATGATGAACTAAATATTTCTTTCTAAAGGATGATGTAACCTTATTTGATCCTATGTTTGAATTCCAAACAATATTAGTTCAAGTTATTCATCTTGTTTGTGTTATCTTGTTTAGTATTGCATTTTGATTATTTGGCTATTAATTGATAGTATTTGATGTATGAGATTCGATACTCGAGAGAAGGAAGATTATACATGATCATAAAGATAACACAACCTAGGAATCATAGAGTTGAGAAGCTTATGAAACCGTTGAAGTTTTCAAGAAGAATTCATTGAACTTTTGTAGAGTTTTATTCTTGAGTTTTTATAGAGATATTAAAATTCATATTAGAACTCATAATCAATTCGGCACAGGAGAGAGAGAATTGATCAGCTTAGGAATTCTTAACTTATTATGTTGTTGACTTGAATTAGTATGTTTTGGAAGAAAGAACATAGGTGATAATTAAGTGAGTCATTCATCTAGAATTTCTTGTTCATAAGGTGTTTGTTGTATTACTTCTAAGAACTCCACTCTTGTCTTTATATTTTTTTATCTTATTCTAATTTGTTTACCAATCATCACTTGATTTTCTAGATAAAATTGAGACTATTCGAACTACAATAGTTGCTGTAATTTTTGATTACAATCCTTGTGGATATGATACTTAACTCACTTTTGTATTAAAACTTGATACCGTACACTTGTGGTTTGCAAAATATATCATGAATAAATTTTTTGCGCCATTGCCGGGGATTGTTTATCATAATTGCATTAATATTGTTATGATTTAGTCTTGATTTTAGTTTAGATTATTTTTATATTCTTTCAAATTTTTACGATGTCTTGTCTTGAATTAGGTTAAATATATTTTCTTCATAAGGTTAGGAGTCTTGAGGCGATGGCTACTAATAACTATTAATGGCCTTTCAAGAGATCTTCCATTAAAAAGGTTGTCAATTTTCTTTAAGTAGACTCATTTACACAACTAGTTGCCCAAATTTCTTCTCTTTCTAACCAATTTGCAGCTTGGACTTCTTATGGAGGTTCTCAATGAATGGATTTCATGGCATCCACTAGCACTTCATTTATGGAAACCAGAGTTAAGAAAAAGGCATCATTGGAAGATTTACTAACCACTTTCATTGGCGAAACAAGAGCCCAATTTAATAAGAATGAAGCAAAGATAGATAATATTAAGACTCAATTGAGGCAGCTAGCTTCAAGTTAGGAGCTCAAATGAAATCAATAGAAACTCAAATTGGACAACTTGCTACTAAAATTAATGCTAAAAAATATGAAGAAAACTTTCCAAGTGATACGAAAATCAATCCAAAAGAGCATTGCAAAGCCATCCAATAACAATAAATCGAGGAGTGCGAAACTATTTAAAAGTGAAATGCCATCTTGCAAGAGAAGCCACCTCAAGTGCTAACCAAGTCAGGGAGTTTCATCATCCCCTATTTAATTGGAAACTCTACTTGTGAAATAACATTATGTGATCTATATGCAAGCACCAATCCAATTTTAATGTTTAATTTCAGAAAGCATGCACTAGATGAAGCAAGGCCTACTAGGGTGACTCAAGATATGCTTGGAAATGGTGACCAATTCTTGTGCTCTATAGATTTTTTTATTTTTAATATGAAAAAAGATAGTTACATCTTCACCGTTTGGAAGACCATTCACAGTAATAGGGGATACACATGTTGATGTCCAAAAGGCCCTTGATACTACTCCGGATCATCCTCGCCTTGTCTATTCAAAAGGATCACCTACACTCTTAGAGCACACAATGATGTGGCATGATAAATACTTAGTAAAGAAGATAGTCAGGCCGATGACTTTAAATCAAGTGCTTATTGGGAGACAACCCAAACCCTTTTTCTTTTGCTTTATAATAATTTCTTTGTTAGTTTTTGAAATATGTTCACTTTCAAGCATGTTTAGCTATTGCATTTCTTTGTCTATATTTGTGTTCTCACTTTTGTTCCTTTAGCCCATATGCTTTCATGCCTTATTTTCTTGTGTAGATGGATATCACCTTGGTAATATATGTGGATCTCCCATGAACTCCAAATGCATCATCTATTAGAAAAGGGAGTTTCTTATTTCCATCTCTTATATGCTTTAATTCTTTAAACATTGAGGATAATGTTAATTTTAAAGTTGGGGGTAGAATTTATATTTTGTGTGTTTGAACTTTATGTGAAAAATTAAGCTAATTTGTTTTTTATTTGAATTGTCTATGTTGTGTGATGAGAGTCCAAGAGCAGGCATGTTTTGTTGACAAACTAAGTTGAGTTCATGTTTTGTGATTGAATGAATAACTTAATTATCAATTGCCTATGATGATACCTAATTGATATTGTATAAAGTCTAGAGGAAAGAAAGATTGCTAGTCTTGTAATATGTCGATTCTTGTGTGTATTTGATCCTTGTTATGAAGGATGAATTTTTATTGAGCACGTGTCGAAATCTTGTGAATTTCATGCTACTTGGTGTTGGATTTTTCTTCCAATGAGTTGTATTGGTCATTTTGTGGTGTTCTAGACTTGCTTGATTACTCTTTGAGGCAAAATTCTAGATAACTACAAACTTAGAAATGATTTAGGCCATTTTTAACTCGTTTGTGTCATTTAAGCCTATCATGATCATACTTTTATTCACTAGTTACCCCTTTGAGCTGCTTTTCAAAGAATGGTATATGCAAGGCATATGAATGACCACCATTCGACTTTATTTCATGAAGCTCACTATACAGACCCTTTATAGCCTAAAAAACTAATGATTGTCCCTAAGAGAGCTTAAAGTATGGCATTTTGTGCACAATCTTATCAAGAGATCATATGAAGACATGTTGAGGGCGTGTGTGAATGTATTTAGGAGTATGAGTAAGGAAAATATGCAAAAAAATAAATCAGAACTCATGTTGATGAAAAAAAATAAGTTTAGGGGTTGTGAAAGCAAAATAACAAGAAATGAAGCCTTTAGATTCATGGAAAAAAGAAGAAAAAAAAAGAAAAAAATTGTGAAAAAATAAATAAAATAAAAGCATGAATCCTAAAGAAAAAATAACTGGGAAAGAGAAAAGAAAGGAGGAGAGTGAGATTCTATGTGTAATGCTTTATGCTCTCTTACGTTATTTATCCCTATCTTTCTTTGTAAGCTAATACCTAGGCCTTACATTACAAGCTTATTGAAGTTCTTTTGATCCAAGTTTGCAAGTGTCTATATTAGTGGAGAATGTGTATGAAAAGCAAGCCTATGGAACACCTAGAACTCCTTTTTCTTAGATCATGAGAATCATTAGTTATGAAATTCATACCTAAAATGCATACATGGAACTTGACTTCACACACACATTTTGAATTCATGATTAGATTGATGAAGTACAAGTTTTGTAATGTTATTCAACTAGTTTTATGACTAACCTTTAGATTCATGTGAATAAAAATTGATGAGGATGAGTAAAAGGTAAAGTTTGGGGGTATTTGATAAGTTGATTTTATACCAATAATTCATATATCTTTTTATTAATACTTGGTCTGTTTTCAAGTGCTTTTATTACTTTGTATGTATGTATTTAGTTTGAAATCTTGTAGGTAATGACAAAAAGGGAAGAAAATGGAAATAAACCAAAAACTTGGTTGAAATGTTTGACAATATGAATTGTGATGCTACTAATGGAAGTGTTCGTATTTTAATCATAAGTCTTTACTCCAATGTTATATTGACTTCATTCTTGATCCATTAGAAAGCCAAGAAATAGATCTAAAACTTTTATGTTTACCACAAAATCCAGGTCCTACGATTTTAATGAGAAACATCAAGTTCAAAAGTCAATACTGGATTAAAAATTTCTTGTATGACACATCTCGGTATTGTATACATAACTCTCTCCAAAAATGTCCGATTGAGATAATTCATGATGATATAGAAAGATAAGCAATAGGGCTACAAATGTTATGAAGTAAAAAAAAACTTTTTCAGAATAGAAGGCAATGAAAAATTAGTTTAAAAAGGCTGTAAGCTAAAGATATAATGTTCATTGCTTAGCTGTGCCTAGCTATCTATTCAGCGCCCACGCATTGCCATGTGGATAAAAGGGGAAAATGGGTTTTTTGCCCTATTTAGGACTTCTCCCATCTGATTTTAAGAACCCCAAATAGCCTGCAAAGGCATTCTGGGATGTGGGAAGCTGTTCTGCACAGAAAGAAGTATGCTGGACAGAAGGAGCCATTCATGGTGAAAAGAGAGCCATTCTTGAATACAAGGAAGTTATTCTTGGAGAAAAGGAGAGCTTCAACCATTCCTATCACTTCAAAAATTGGTGAACAATTTCCATGTCATTTCTTAAAGTTATATTCCTACATGATGAACTAAATACTTGTTTCTAAAGGATAATGTAACCTTATTTGATCCTATGTTTTAAATTCCAAACAATATTAGTTCAAGTTATTCATCTTGTTTGTGTTATCTTATTTAGTATTGCATTTTGATTATTTGGCTATTAATTGAGAGTGTTTGATGTATGAGATTCGATACTCGAGAGAGGGAAGATTATACATGATCATAAAGATAACATAACCTAGGAATCATAGAGTTGAGAAGCTTGTGAAATCGTTGAAGTTTTGAAGAAGAATTCATTGAACTTTTGTAGAGTTTTATTCTTGAGTTTTTATAGAGATATTGAAATTCATATTAGAACTCTTAATCAATTCGGCACTAGAGAGAGGAAATTGATGAGTTTAGGAATTCTTAACTTACATGTGTTGTTGACTTGAATTAATATATTTTGGAAGAAAAATCATAGGTAATAATTAGGTGAGTCATTCATTTAGAATTTCTTGTTCATAAGGTGTTTGTTGTATTACTTTTAAGAACTCCACTCTTGTCTTTGTATCTTTTTATCTTATTCTATTTTGTTTACCAATCATCACTTGATTTTCTAGATAAAATTGGGACTATTTGAACTACAATACTTACTGTAATTTTTTATTATAATCCTTGTGGATACGATACTTAACTCATTGTTGTATTGAAACCTGACACCGTGCAGTTATAATTTGCAAAATATATGACGAACAAGATACAAGAGAGGAAGTGCCAAATTCTAGCTTTAAAAAGCTTCAAGAATTTGGCCCCTAGCTTGCTTATGTATTTATACCAAGTCAATCATAACCCAATCTAATTAGGTCTCTAATCCTTTCATTTCTTATCCTATTTTTTTCCATCTAAGACTAAAATTTTATATCTTACTTTCCAAGACTCCTAGATGGGCCTCTCCTATAGGCCTATAAACTTAGGTTTGGACTTTATCTCCAATAATTAATCAAGCCTAACTTAATTAATTGATCTAATTAATTAAATAATTGATTCTATTTAGGCTACTTAATCAAATTAGGCCCAATTAAACAATTATATTATTTAAGTTTTTAAAGTAAATTAACTCCTTAAATTAATTTAAGCCTATTTTATTTATTTGATCAAATCAATTAATTAATTCACTCCTCATGGGCCCTTAATCTTAATTAGATCCAATTAAATAATCTTACTATTTAATTGGACAAATTAATTTATCTATTTAAATTAATTCTAGATCTAGTTATTTAATCTCCATTAATTAACTTAACCCAACTCCTTGGATTACTTTCTAGATTAGAAGTGGATTATTACGATTTGTGTATGACCCTTAGGTTTATAACTAAACTAGTAGTGGGCTGGCTTGCAACTCTTACAACTTAGTAAATAAGCTAGTATTTTGATTAATTAATATAATTAGTTATTTAATCATCTTGGAAATAATTTTTTAATTTAAAGAACCACACAAGTTATGGGAAGCACCTAACAATGCATCATGACTACCTAGTTTTAGATGAATAGCAAGCAAACATATTTCTGTTACGAAATACAGTCCTTTTATCAAATAATCTAATTAAGTCTAGAGCATGGATAATAGTCGAATTCCTATTTTGGCTTAATAATTATGTTTTCATTTCAAGTTAAACCTTGGCTAAAGTCTTCAGGGTTAAGGACTATAAAAACATGGGATATTCATCTATTCTACTAGATAAGTGACGAATTCTTTGTTGGCCACTTATTATCTTTCATACACAAAGATGTTACTCCCAATAAAAAACTCCTTAGGATTATCATGCAATCGAAAATAGATGTAAGTACAACTTGTTAAGCATAAGACTATCATGATGCATTAAGTATAAAAAATTGTTAATGTAGTATCGTAAATAGAAAATTCTCATTTGGTGAACAATATTCTCAATTGAAAATTTCCAATGGGCTAGTTTGGTGTACTTATTCTTAACAAGCACTGCTATGTCGATGGCTGTGGAGCGAGATGTCCTCCTTTCAAACATGGATCATGTGTGTGAGTCTATTAGGTTTATCATTGTCCCATCTCAATAAATCCTAACTCAGAATGAGTTAAAGACCAAAGTCAGAGAGACATATTCCATAATTGCCATTATATGCGTACCATGCCCCGTAGTTATGTATTGTCTCAAAAGTTTATCTAATAGTCTAAAATGCAACTAAAGACAAAGAAGTACCATTTAATTAATATATTTTGAATAAGACTGTTGATAGCAAAAGTATAAAAGTGACTAATAATTAATACGCTGGGCACTACTATAAAAAATGTAGAAGAGAAATCTAAAAGTTGGTGTGTAGAATTCATGATTCATAATTCTTGGCTCACAGATCCTTGTTTTGATTCTCTTAGAAACAATAAATCTTGAGATATATCCAATGACTTGGTGTTGTACTTTGTTGGGAAGTTTGGTAGGTGTAATATCAAAATGGCTAAACTATTTCTAGTAGAATAATGCTTAAAGTCGATGAAAGAGTTACACTCTTTTTTTCTTAAGACGAAATTACCTTGCACTCAGAGGGGATATGATAATCGTCTCCCAAGATATAATAACTTACTTCTTGTGATAGTAGCACTACAAATCACAAGAACTTTAGAACTAAAAAAGTATTATACAACTCTCTTGGATTTAAGAGAAAGATAAGAAGATAATAAGATGCAATAAGATTAATATATAGTAAGGCACATCTGATCTAGGCTTGAAAAATGGGTGAAAGGTCAGATTTATACCACAACTTACCACCTCATGCTTGCCACTAAGCTTAAGCAAGGACCTCAAGTGCTACCTCAAGCTTTCTTTCATTCTTAGCCATTTACCCAATTTTCAGGGTCCAAACTCATGTCAAAATCTCTCTAAGCTGGTCCTAATTGATTCCAAGTGGTAGAAAAGGGCAAAGGAAGCAAAATGAAGTAGTAATCACAAGTACAAGCTGAAACTGACATAAGTGAGGTTCATATACAGTTTTGACATCAATTTTTATATTATTTGAGGGTTTTGTGATTTTTTAAGATTCTTATCTTGTTCATTATGATGTTAGAGGTTATTCATAGGGTTATTATGCATAAAATAATAATTTGTGGTTGCAAACACATAGTAGAACCACTAAGGGGCAGAATTTGTGTATATGTTGATTTATAGTTTATTGAACTTAAAATCTGCAAGAAACCTTGGGTAAATTCTATATTTATCATCATCAATGTGTTTATATAGGATTTAAGATTATGTATTTAGGTTTGGATAGCTTGGGAATTAAAATATGGCATGACAATTAAAGAAATGCTCAGAACTGTCTCCATCGAAATTGTATAGACTATCATTTTGATTTTTTAGTCTATTGTATTATAACTTTGAGATATCGTGTCCTATATATTTTTGAAATGTTATAGTAAATAAGTTTGAGAATAGTGTGATTGTGATTGGTGTTGTGTTTTTATATAAACGGTGATTTTTCTATATACAAAATTATATGTGAAAATATTTTTACTATTTCTCAAAGTGCTACAATTGACAAAAATATATATATATATATACACATGCACACACATGTGATACCTTGTAAAAATTATTGTTATTTCAATATCTATATTCAGTGTTAGGGGGGTGTTACACATAGCACCATCCTCGTAGCTCATTGAGTTAGCAAAAATTAGCCAAAAGACCACTGTAGTGCACAATAGGAGAACTCCACTTAATTACTCATTACTAAAGTGAGATTCTATATATGTAAGACGAAGTTGCTGTACTTTTTCAATGTGGGATTGTGACTTTTTATATTTTCAACTTTCCATATTCAACTATTTACTTAAGTGGCTTATTTTTTCTATTAATTTCTCATTCAGCCGAAATTAGTTTTGAGAAATCAAATATACTAAACTTATCTACTCACGGCATAGATTATATTTAATCAACTTATATCTATTTTTTATAAAATAGAATCCACTTAATTTATTGGACAGAGTTGGGTTAAAACCTAATTTTGTAATATAAATTTCAAACAATCCTCTACATGAATGAAATTAATGCATATGCAAACACTGAAGATAGTCTATGTGAAAAGCTATTACATCAGGCGAGGTAGCTTATGGCTTTGAATCTTCCTTAGTAGAATACAATTGGATTTACTAAGCTGCTCAGTGACACGATGTCTTGAACTGTTCAGCTGCTTGTATAAACCAAGACAATAGTATCCACATAATAATATTTCTAATACTTTAAATTCTCACGATTGTGTCTGTTTTGGCCTCAGACAACATCTTAGATTCATAAGTATTTTGTTGAAGCGACCTTTCTTCACACTTATTGTAATGCCCAATTCTCCCCTACATAGCCAATAATAAACATCTTGCATGAATACGCATCTAATCAATGTGCATTATCGAATTATAGCATACAAATAGCATGATTGCATGAATAATTGTTATTATATACTTCAGTTATGCTTTAACATGCTTAGTACATGAAATATGAGATCAAACTTTTGTTTCTTGATTTAACATATTCCTTAAGTGTCTTTTCGCAGCGAAAAGTTCGGTATCTTGATTAAGGAAGATTAATATGTTGAATGGCCATGAAATAAATTATTCCTATTGCTCCATACTTGTTATATTCTAAAGTGATTAATTTTCTAAAAATTTGCTTGAAATATGTTACATTTGGCTAAGAACTAAAAGTATGCAAAATGGTGCAATTTGATTGGTTGGTTGACTAGTTTCATGAAACCATTCTAAACCGCATTGCACTTGATTGTAACACCAAAGCATCAATTTTTGTAATTTCCCTAGCCTATAAACATGGCTCTTTACATGAGAAAACACCAAGCATGAGTCAACCAATCATCACCCTCCACTTATCTTTCTTTGAAATGTCAAACAAGTCATTTTTAGCCATGTTTTCTTGTGGAAGCACCTCAAAAATGACCAGCCCTTTTTCTCCAAGTTTCTTCTAAATTTCTACACTCTCATACTCACAAAAATTGAATTCAATCCATAGGAATCCATAGAACACAAACTAGAACAAGTTTCTACCCTGTTCAACTTGAAAAGTGTTGGTTTTGAAGTTTAATTCCAATCAAATCAAGGTATATTCTTTTCAATGTTTCTTATGATGAATTTATGGTATCTTGGATGGTTACATGTTTTAGTATCTTTTTGTATGATTGAAAACTTAAGTGGGTTACACTTGAAGTCAAAACCAAGCTAGTTAAGTTAGTTTCTAGAAAAATTAATAGCCTTATGAAATATTCCTAATTTATTTATTTCTATTTATCTTGTAATGCTTATTTGTAGTTGGAAGTGCCTATGAATGATTGAAAATAATTGCAATTAGTTTGCTTAATTGAAGGTTACAATCAATTTAAGTTAGAATTGAGTTTACGTAATGTTAATTTGGATTGTGTGCATATTTTAGGGGTTGCTCTAATAAATTATGTTTGAATTATTAGTTATTAAATGACTGTCCTAATGTTTAATGTCTTGAATTAGTAGTAAAATATAGAGTATTCATTATTTTTAAGGTTATGTAATTGATATGGTATTGTTTACAAAAGATTGAAAATGTATATGATTTTAACTAGAATAAACTATATGATTTATAAAAAGAATATTAAATTGCACATGATTTGATTATATTAGACCTTCAACACATCCTATCTTTCAAAGAGATTGACCTTTTCACTTAGCACAAAGTGGACTTGAGGTAAGTTGAACTTTTATTTGATGTATCACAAGAATCATATAATGTTGTTCACGTTTTAATGTGATTGTTATTATTTGTCAAATGATGTAATGTTTGATGCATTTATGGTTCATGAAGCTTGACACTATTAAGAAAATAATGAGGTTTTTGAAAAGGAAGTATGGTACTTGATTGATGGTCGGGTAGACAAGGGACGCGGGAGGGACTGACAAACCCAACAAATAGTGGCAAATACTTGAGGTTGAAAAACCGGTATAGAAAAGCCACGATGAATGAGATAGAATATGACTAATACTTGAAGTTGAAAGACCAAGTATGGAAACCCAGTATTAGTTTTCTTATTGGCCAATCATTATGAACATGTTTCGAAATCCACGGTCTATCACTATTAGTTAGGTACCATACTTCAAGGGTCTTAAAGAATGATTTATAAAAGAAAGTTATTAAATTGAATAATGCATTTAATCATTTATATGATTTGCATGTATGCTATTTGTTATAGCATTAGTTTTATCTTACTGAGCCTTTAGCTCATTAGATTCAAGTGATGCAGGTGGAAATATACATGTTTAGAGGTTGACTGAATTTCCAGAGCAGCCAAACAGAGATTTGTTCATATGCCATGCTTCGAGCTGTTTTGTAGCATATTTTGAAAACTCTCTTTTATTTTTAAATAAGCCACTCTGTTATGATTTTGTAAACAGATGTCAGTTTTGATTTATGTATATGGTGTGTTTAAAATGAAATAAAACAACAAATGAATTCAAGTTCTTTCTCTTATAGCAAAAAATGAAAACTTTTATCAAAACTATAACTCTAGTATTGATGAAAAGTTAACATTTCTTGATTTAACTGTATTAGCTTATTTATATTCTGGAGTTAGGTTAAGGGTTGTTACAGTTTGTGGTATCAGAGCAGAGGTTTAGTCATTCCTGTAGACAGAAAAAGGCATATGAACATATTCTGGGTGGGAAACTCGGTCAACTATTTGTTTATTTACCTTTATGTTTATTTGATTATATTTTATTTCATGTTATTGTCATGATTATGGATTTATTATTGGCTAATGAATGGAATGAGATTAGGCAATGCATATCAGGTCATGGCACCAAAAATGAAGAAAATGGATGATCATGAGGGTAATCATAGTGTGGTGAACAATTTGACTGATCTCAGTTAACAACATACTAGAATGCATTGTGAACAGATACAACAATTGCTAGATATGCAATAAAGAAACCAAGAACAAAATCAGCGACTTCCTCCACCACAAGCTCGATAGGATAATTCACAAGCTGTATATGAGATGTTTAGAAAGATAGAACCTGTTGATTTTACTGGTGGATCTGATCCTATGGTTGTAGAGGAATGGGTTAAATCGTTGGATACTATCTTTAACTACATGCGAATTGATGATACTGAGAACGTACTCTGTGCAATTTTCTTATTGAAGAAGGATGCTAGAACTTGGTGGGAAGGAGCTAAACTTGCAGTGAATATGGAAGAGCTAACTTGAGAGAGGTTTAAAATAATCTTTTATGATAAATATTTCACAAGAGATGCTAGGTCGCTTAAAGTAAAAGAATTTTTGGAGTTAAAAAAAGGAAGGATGCCTGTATGTGATTATGTGAGAAAATTTGAATATGGTTGCAAGTACGTGCCATACATCGCCAGAGACAAAAATGAGAATATGGATCATTTCTATAATACCAAAGTCTCACACTACTCACTTGGCCAATATGATTCATGCACTACATGCTACTTATATATTGATTTACATTAACATCTACGTTGCATCTTTTATAGCATTCTTAATCATTATACCTCTAATGTTATCACTTGATATTAGTAGTTGAAATCCTATAACCTAATTAAGTAATTTTATATTTAGTTAAGATAAAGAATAGATTGATCAATATAGTGGATATTCATAGGTTATATATTATAATTTTAGAAGTGTTAAAGGTGTCACTAGTAAGCTTATATGATTTAATTCAAATTGATCGAAGTGTTTTAAAGGTATACATCCATAGACATACTTGGGATATCAGAAATGATATAATATGATTTAAGTGTCATATTACAAAGTCCATATGTGTATATGATTTTAGAAATGCAAACTAGACAATCATTTAGGAATCGAGTGTCAATCGATTTAGAGACCGAATGAACGATTAAGAAATTAGGACAAACATTTATTATCTGATCGTATGACAATTAAAATAGTTTGTAAATGGATAAATAAATATGGTGAAACACTAGATTGGAGCTGTATAAGGTGTGAAAAACATCAGATTTGAACCACCACTTGACACCTCAAGCTTCCACCTCAACCTTTCTTTATTTCTATCATTGAACACGACCATAAACCATTTCTGAGCTATTTCACATCCCAAACCTTCATATGATATTTTAGAATTTTCTCTCAAGTAATCCCAAGTAAAGAAAAAAAGGTGAAGGAAGCAGGGAGGAGCAAGTAGGAACTTAAAATTATACATAGGTAAGTTTAACTCATATTTTTGATTTAAGTTCTTGAATTGTTTTAGGGTTTATGATTTTTAAAGCTTCTATTATTGTTTATAATCATGTTATTATGTTAATTGTGGTCTTATAATTCACAAAAGAAGGATTTCTAGTTGCAAAATCACAATAAAAATCATTAGGGACAGAAACTGTATACTTGATGATTTTGATATTAAAGCTTTATATATGTATATTAACTTGATTAAAACCTACGTATTTCACCATATATGTGTTTATATACGAGTCTAGGTGATGTATGTAAGTTTAGAGATATTACAAATTGAAAT
The DNA here is from genome assembly GCA_019321725.1 of Paulownia fortunei. Taxonomy (NCBI): domain Eukaryota; kingdom Viridiplantae; phylum Streptophyta; class Magnoliopsida; order Lamiales; family Paulowniaceae; genus Paulownia; species Paulownia fortunei. The sequence goes on along the minus strand of CM033107.1, from coordinate 8,411,373 downwards.
ATAGTGTGATAATTAAAGAGATGCTCAAAACTGTCTTCTTTAAATTTCAGATTCTGTCCTATGTAAATGGGGCTGGTTTTACGGCAATAAATCCATTATTTTTGGAAGTAATTTGACCTGGTTGTATCCTTATATATGTTTTCTAATTATGGTGAAAATGTTGGAGTGATTGAATATACTTAAGGGTGCTAAAACCACTAATGTCTTGAAGTGTGTAAAACTGTCATAGTCGGAAAACAATCTATTTCAGTATGTCATAGAGAGAGCTGAACTTGGGAAGCTATATCCTTGATTTTTAGCAATTATATGATATGGTTACATTGATATATATGTTATCTAAATGTGGTAAAAATTTGGGAGTGATTGGATATGCTTAGGGATATTAAAATTATCATGCAACTAAATTGGACAACAAGTAAATATGAAAATGTGAATCTGTCCCATTTGATAACTTAGCATATTTCAACCTAGACATGTTGCTATTGAGTGTTAACAATTAGGTACATGATATTAGAGTTATAATACTTCAATTATATGATGTTTACATGTATTTAAGATGAGAAATTAAGGTATTGGAGAGACTAGATTGGGTTCTAGTTTGTAAAAGCATGATTGTTACCTAGATAGATTGGTGTTTAAGGTCTTAGTATGATATTTTATGCTTTCAACTTGCCCAATTGGGAATGATGTTTGATGTTGGGTAATATTACATGATATTTTACATCTAATATCGGAGGGGAATAATAAACAAATCTAGACTAAGCCACCAATCAAGTGAAAGGTAAGTAAAGATCTATTTGCAACTACAATGCATGAACATAGTATATCTTGAAGCATTTATACCTAATGTGTTGATGATATTTAAATTGACTGGATGACAAGTATGTTGTGTACCTTAAGAGTTTTATGATTCTTGAAACATGTTGAGAGCAAGATAACTTGCATTTCATATTGAACATACCATCCATGAGCATTTACATGTGCATGCACGACATATGAGTAAAGTGGAGGTTCTTGCATGCACTTTACAATTTGAGACATGATTTTTAGAAAGAAAATATTTTGGTTGGCCACTACTAGTGTACCAAGGCATGCAAGGCATACTTATGTGATATTTTAGGGCGCCGTGAGTGTTACTTCTCAAAGGATCATAGGGGTTGATAGGGGGTGTGCCTCTGGTGGTCACGAGAGGGTGGATGACTTGACTATGCCCTTATTGACTCCACCAATGAGAAGACTTTTGGAGGATTATAGGAGAAGGCAGGGGGTGGACCTCTGGTGATCCCAGGAGATGTCCCTTGGACTGAGTCAATTTCTTTATAGCCATGTGATTATTGATATTGTTCAAAGTTCTATCTGATGCATAGTAGGTGGGCCAATGGGCCAATAAATGAAGTGATTTTTAATAAAAACTCTTTGATATATGAGTACTCAATTTGACACAGTTATAGATAGCATCATATCCTAGAGACGAGTTGCATGAGATTTTATATCATACTCTTGTCATGCATGATTTTTACTTATTAAGCATTAGCTCGTGTAGTTCATGTATTATAGGTGAACATGGTGAGACTTGAGACCTCTGGTTTACTGGTTGGCAGTGGAGCTCCTACAGGCTTTCAAAGATCAATGTACTTGGATGACGACTTGTTGGGCTATTTTGTGGGCTGTGTCTATAATTTTACAGTTATTGTATTATATTAGTGACTTTATCTTGTATATCACTTTCAAAGCTCATTTGTGATAGAGAGTTTGAGTTTGTGATGGTTTTGATAGACTTGGTTAATGTTTAATAACTACCTATGTATATACAGGGTTACAGGATATGAAAGTACTTTACTTTTATCAATGTTTTGTTGAAGTGAGTAGAAAAAAAAAGTTATACACATGCATACGTGCATAAATTATTTTGTACAGGTTGTTTATATATATATTTATACATATTGTTGGGAGGTTGTGACAAAGAGTGGTATCAAAGCCAGGTTTTGATTCTGTAGACTATCCATGTACATGATGATCTTAGAACTTGTGGAGCATAACCATGCCAGTAAGTTTTATTTTATGTTATAATGTATTATATATTTCATGAATTATATTGGCCATTTGTTATAAACAAAATAGTATTGCAGTCATGGTGAGAACAAGGGGTCCATAACCCTAGGAGAACAGACACCTATTTTGAATAATGATCGTGATGTTATCATTAATTGACTTACAGAACTTGTTGAACGACAATAAGAACAAATTCAGCAACTTATCCAGTAGAGAGATATGGGTGGATAACTAAGGGCTGAAATGGTTCAAGCATAACCCCGAGTAGAACATATGGACATAGTTGGGGAAAGATTCAGAAAAATGAACCCACCAGTATTTGAGGATGCACTAGATCCTATAGCTGCTGAAGATTGGTTGAGAACTCTTGAAAATATGTTTCACTACAATAGAGTTTCAGAAGAAGAGAAAGTGATGTGTGCATCCTTTATGCTTCGAGGCAGTGCTGGACATTGGTGGGATACAATGAGAAGTATCGAAGACATCACTGTCATGACTTGGGATAGATTCTAAGATTTGTTTCGAAATAAATACTTCACAGCTCTAGTTCGTGCAATGAAGATGAATGAATTTATACAGCTATGACAAGGAACTATGACAGTTAGAGAATACATTCGTAAGTTTGAACATCTATCCAGATTTGCCACACATATAGTTAACACTGATGCATTGAAATTTGAAAGGTTTCTTGAAGGTTTGAGACCAGAGCTATATAGAGATGTGAATATGGCAGGAATCCAATGAGTGACATACTCACAAGTTGCTGAGAGAGCTTTAGTGGCAGAACAAGCTGAACTTAGAATTTCTTGTACTCAGGAGATTCGACGCCAATTTAAGCAAGGACAGGGGCAATGATGGGCTGGAAATGAAAAGAAGATACCATTTCAAATGCAGAATCAAAAATCTAAATTCCAACCTAGATAAGGGAAACAACAGTGGGATTAGAGTAAGCGTACAAAGATTGATCTAAGCAAAGCACCGATGTCGCAACCTGCTTGTCTTAAATGTGTGTTCACCATAGTGGGGTCTGCCCGACGGAGACTAGAACCTGCTTTGTGTGTGGGAAGGTTGGACATATTGCCAGAGCATGTCCAGATAATCCAAATCCAATAGGATAAATAAAAGTGCCAGCTAGAGTCTTTACCATTACTAGATCAGATGCTGAGGCGAACCCATTTGTGGTAACAGGTAAATTCTCTACCTTTGGTACTCCAACATTTGTATTGTTTGATTTTGGAGCTACACACTCATTTATATCCACTGAGTATGTGAAGAGGCAGGGTAGAGTACCTGATACGATTGAGGTCAGTTACAATGTGATAATCCCTTTTGGAGATTCAAAACAAACTAACCATGTTTTAAGAGATTGTGCTATTCCCATTGAAAATAGAGAATCTATGCTGATTTAATTGTATTAGCCATGAATGACTATGATATGATTTTGGGTATGGATTGGTTGTCAAAGTATCATGCTACAATAGATTGTCTGAGAAAGACAGTAACTTTTCAACCTCTTGGTGAGGAACCGTTCACCTTTATTATAATCGTACAAAGTTTCAAATTCTCAATTATATCAGCATTAAGAGTACAAAGATTATTAGATAGTAGTTGTGAAGGATATTTGGTGAGTGTTATGAGCATTGAAGAACAACACCATCCTATCCTTAGTGAAGTGCCAGTTGTTCAGAAATATCCATAAGTATTTCCTGATGATCTTCCTGGATTACCACCAGACTGTGAGATAGAGTTTGTCATTGAACTAAATCTAGGAACACATCAAATATCTAAAGTTCCATACCGAATGGCACCAATTGAGTTGAAAGAATTAAAGATACAAATACAGGAATTATTAGATAAAGGTTTTATCAAACCTAGCTTTTCACCATAGGGTGCATCGGTTCTATTTGTGCGTAAGAAGGATGGTACAATGCGACTGTGTATAGACTACCGAGATTTAAATAAAGTTACAATCAAGAATAAGTATCCTCTGCCTAGAATAGAAGACTTATTTGATCAGCTCCAAGGTGTATCTATATTTTCAAAAATTGATTTGCGATCTGGGTACCATCAACTGAAAATAAAAGAGGATGATGTCACCAAGACAACATTTAGCACGAGATATGGACATTATGAATTTTTGGTGATGCCATTTGGGTTGACAAATACTCCAACAACGTTTATGGATTTGATAAATCGGGTATTTAAAAATTTTCTTGATAGATTTATTATTGTGTTTATTGATGATATTCTGATTTACTCTAGCACAAACGAAGAGCATGGTGAACATCTAAGAATGGTTTTAGAGGTTTTGAAAGAGAAACAACTATATGCTAAATTTAAGAAATGTGAATTTTAGATTAATCGAGTGGTATTTCTGGGATATGTAATATCAGGAGCAGGAATATCTGTAGATCCAAGTAAAGTAGAAGCTATTAATAGTTGGTCACAACCTACTAATCCATCAAAAGTATGAAGTTTTTTAGGTTTAGCTGGACATTATCGTAGATTTGTGGAAGGATTCTCCAAGATAGCTTCTCATTTGACACAATTAACCAAAAAATATGTGACATTTAAATGGACGGATGCTTGTGAGAAAAGTTTTCAGGAATTGAAGAAAAGGTTAACTTCAGCTCATATTCTTTCTATTCCATCAGGTACTAGAGGCTTTGTGGTTTATAGTGATGTTTTAAAAAGTAGGTTGGGATGTGTATTGATGTAAAATGGTAAAGTAGTTGCATATGCATCCAGACAGCTTAATGATAAGACTCTCTATGCAGATCTCATTATTTTACCGATGCCAAATTTTGAGGTTATTTTGGGTATGGATTGGCTTACCAAATATTATGCAACAATTGATTGTAACAAGAAGATTGTGATTTTTCAACCACCCGGAGAAGAACAGTTTATGTTTAGTGGTGCCTCATTCTCACTATCTTTGCCAATTATAACTACTTTGAAAGCTAAAAAGATGTTGAATAAAGGTTATGTTGGATATTTGGCAAGTGTTTTTGGATACCTAGATCGAAGCACAATTGAAGCTAGAAAATATAGATGTGATTTAAGAATTTCTTGAGGTATTTCCAGATGATTTACCGAGACTACCATCAAATCAAGAGATCGAATTTGTGATTGATGTTATACCAATAACTACTCCTATTTCTAAAGCACCATACCGAATGGCACTAACAAAATTAAAAGAGTTAAAAGTTTAATTGCAAGAATTAGTTGATAAGGGTTTTATTCACCCTAGTTATTCTCCTTGGAGAGCACCTGTGTTGTTTGTGAAAAAGAAGGATGGTACATTATGGTTGTGCATTGATTATAAAAAGTTGAATAAAGTAACAGTCAAGAATAAGTATCCACTCCCAAGAATAGATGATTTGTTTGATTAATTGCAGGGAGCATTTGTATTTTCTAAGATTGATTTGCACTCTGGATATCATTAATTGAAGATCAAGAAAGAAGACATACTAAAGACTGCATTCCGAACAAGGTATGGACATTATGAATTCCTAATGATGCCTTTCAGTTTAACCAATGCCCCGCAACTTTTATGGATCTAATGAATAGGGTGTTCAAGTAATATCTCGATAAATTTGTGATTGTATTTATTGATGACATCCTAATTTACTCACGGGATAAAAAAGAGCACAAAGAACATTTGAAGATTGTGCTACAAGTTCTTAAAGAAAAACAATTATATGCTAAATTCAAGAAGTGAGTTTTGGCTTGAACAAGTGGTATTCCTAGGTCATATAGTATCAAAAGATGGTATTTCTATTGATCCGGGCAAGGTAGAAGCTGTCATTAAGTGACCAACACCAATAAATGTATCAGAAGTAAGGAGTTTCTTGGGATTAGCAGGGTAATATCAACGATTTGTTCAGGGGTTTTCAAAGATAGCAAGTCCAATGATAATGTTGACAAGAAAGAATGTGAACTTCTTATGGATCGATGCTTGTGATAGAAGTTTTCAACAACTGAAACATAAATTGACTACAACTCCTCTTCTTACCATCCCAACTGGAATTGGTGGAATCGTGGTGTATAGCTACGCTTCAAAAAATAGTTTGGGTGTTGTTTTGATGCAAAATGGGAAGGTTATTGCCTATGCTTCATGGGAATTGAAGGAATATGAAAAGAATTATCCAACCTATGATTTGGAACTTGCTGCTGTGGTTTTTGCCTTGAAAATTTGGAGACATTATTTGTATGGTGAAAAGTGTGAGATATACACAAATCATAAGAGTGTGAAGTACTTCTTTACCCAAAAGGAGCTGAATATGAGATAAAGAAGATGATTAGAACTTGTGAAGGATTATGATTGTGTGATCAACTATCATCCTAGTAAAGCGAATATGGTTGCAGATGCATTAAGCAGAAAATCCATATTTTCTCTTTTTGTTATACAAAAGCCAATATTACTGGATTTGCAGAGATTAGAGCTTGAAATTGTACTTAAAGGAAAAAAGTGTTCGTTGTCAGCCTTACTGTTGAGATCTGCACTTAAAGATAGAATTAGAGAAGGTTAAAAGGTGGATATGCATTTGTGTAGATTGAAAAGAATGATGGCTGGAAATAGACCAGACTTCTCTGTTACTCATGATCGGATTATTCGATATAAAGGGAGACTATGTGTGCCATTTGATAAGGCCATGGAAGCAGATATTTTAAAAGAAGCTCATACTACTCCTTACTCGGTACACCCAGCTAGCACAAAAATGTATAAGGCTTACAACAACATTATTGGTGGCCTAAAATGAAGAGAGATATAGCAAAATTTGTGGTTGAATGTCTAACTTGTCAACAAGTTAAGATTGAACATCAAAGACCATCAGGGTTGTTGAAGCCTTTGTTGATTCCAGAGTGGAAATGAGAGCACATTATAATGGACTTTGTGCTTGGATTACCTAGAACACAAAAGGGGTATAATTCCATATGGGTGATTGTTGATAGATTAACTAAATTAGCCTATTTTCTTCTAGTGAAATCCACGTACAATATGGACCAGTATGCTCAATAATATATTAAAGAGATAGGTTACATGGGGTGTCAGTTTCAATAGTGCCCGACAGAGATCCTAAGTTTATATCTATATTTTGGAAGAGCTTACACAGTGCCATGGGAATGAAACTTGCATTTAGTACAACATTTCATCCACAAAGTGATGGGTAATTAGAGAGGGTTATTTAGATATTAGAGGATATGTTAAGAGCTTGTGTGCTAGACTTTCAAGGGAGTTGGGATGCGAAGCTTCCATTAGTGGAGTTTACTTATAATAATAGCTACGAATCAACAATTGGAACGGTGCCTTATGAAATATTGTATGGAAGGAAATGTAGATCTCCAGTTCATTGGGATGAAGTTGGAGAACGAAGCCTACTTGGTTCGAAAATAGTTCAACATACTGCTAAGGTAGTGGAGAAGATACGAGAGAGAATGAAGATCACGCAGAGTAGACAAAAAAGTTATGCAGATAAATAGACAAAAGATCTAGAGTTTGCCGTTAGGGATCATGTGTTCTTAAAAGTAGCTCCCATGAAAGGTATCATGAGATTTGGAAAGAAAGAAAAACTCAGCCCAAGGTATGTCGGCCTATTCGAGATTCTCGAAAGAGTGGGTGATAAAGCTTATAGAGTGGCCTTACCTCTGTCGTTATCTAGTGTTCACAATATTTTCCATGTGTTAATATTAAGAAAGTACATTTCAAACCCTTCTTATGTGTTAAGTTATGAACCGTTGGAATTGACTCCTGATTTAGCATATGAAGAGAAACGAGTGCAAATTCTGGATCAGAATGAAAAAGAGTTGAGAATGAAAAAGATGCAACTTGTTAAAGTATTTTGGAGGAATCATTCTATAGAAGAAGTGACATGGGAAAAAGAAGAAGAAATGTAGAGCAAATATCCAGAATTATTTGGTACGTCAAATTTCAAGAATGAAATTTTTATAAGGAAGAAAAGATTGTAATGCCCAATTCTCCCCTACATAGCCAATAATAAGCATGTTGCATGAATATTCATCTAATCAATGTGCATTATCGAATTATGGCATACAAATAACATGATTGCATGAACATGAATAATTATTATTATATACTTTAGTTATGCTTTAACCTGCATTAGTACATGAAATATGAGTTCAAACTTTTGTTTCTTTATTTAACATATTCCTTAAGTACCTTTTTGCAGTGAAAAGTTCGGTATCTCGATTAAGGAAGATTGATGTGTTGAATGGCTATGAAATGAATTATTTATATTGCTCCATACTTGTTACATTCTAAAGTGATTAATTGCCTAATATTTGTTTGAAATATGTTATATTTGGTCAAGAACTAAAAATATGCAAAATGGTGTAATTTGATTGGTTGGTTGACTAGGTTACATGAAACTATTCTAAACTGCATTGCACTTGATTATAATACCAAAGCATCAATTTTTGTCATCTCCTTAGCCCATAAATGTGGCTCTTTGCATGAGAAGACACCAAGCATGAGTCAACCAATCATCACCCTCCACTTATCTTTCTTTAAAATATCAAACAAGTCATTTTTAGCCACATTTTCTTGTGGAAGCACCTAAAAAATGACCAGCCCTTCTTCTCCAAGTTTCTTCCAAATTTCTACACTCTCATACTCACAAAAATTGAATTCAATCCATAGGAATCTATAGAACACAAACTAGAACAAGTTTCTACCCTATTAAACTTGAAAACCGTTTGTTTTGAAGTTTAATTCCAATCAAATCAAGGTATATTCTTTTCAATATTTCTTATGATGAATTTATGGTATCTTTGATGGTTACATATTTTAGTATTTTTTTGTATGATTGAAAACTTAAGTGGGTTACATTTGAAGTCAAAACCAACCTAGTTAAGTTAGTTTCTAGAAAAAGTGATAGCCTTATGAAATATTCCTAATTTATTTGTTTTGATTTATCTTGTAATACTTATATTGTAATTGGAAGTGCCTATGAATGATTGAAAACAATAGCAATTAGTTTGTTTAATTGAACGTTACAATCAATTTAAGTTAGAACCGAGTTTACGTAATGTTAATTTGGATTGTGTGTATATTTTAGGGGCTGCCCTAATAAATTATGTTTTAATTATTAGTTATTAATTGGCTGCCCTAATGTTTAATTTCTTAATTAGTAGTAAAATATGGATTATGCATTATTGTTAAGGTTATGTAATTGATATGGAATTATTTACAAAAGATTGAAAAGTGTATGATTTATAAAAAGGATACTAAATGGTGCATGATTTGATTATGTTAGGTCTTTAACACATTCTATCTTTCAAAGAGATTAACCTTTTCACTTAGCACAAAGTGGACTTGAGGTAAGTTGAAACTTTTATTTGCTATATCACAAGAATCATATAATGTTGTTCGTATTTTAATGTGATTGTTATTATTTGTCAAATGATGTAATGTTTGATGCATTTATGGTTCATGAAGCATGATACTATTAAGAATATAATGAGGTTTTTGAAAAGGAATATGGTACTTGATTGATGGTCGGGTAGACAAGGGATGCGGGAGGCAAAAAGAAATATCAGAAAGGTTTTGGGTACATCCTTTTATAGAAGAAAGAAAGAAGGTGAGGGGGTCAGATCCTTAATAGAAAAGGTTCATGGCCATTGATGAGAGCGACACGTAGGGGTTGAGATCAACCCTGGCATATGAAAAGACACATATTGAATGGTAGATGTTTTAGGCATGGGAAATTAAAATGAGTAAGGGATAGATTGATTGATTTGAACTGCATTTAATACAGAGTGAGGTCTATCCACTTCTACTCTACTTTAGCTCATTACGTGAGCTCAAGAAGAGTAGGGGTGACTAGATGATGTGGCATGAGTTCAGCTACGATGACATGGCTCCTATGTAGATAAACTCAATAAATAAACACTAAGGCATTAAGTGGAGATCGGGTCAACTCAGGTACTGGCATGAGAAGCCGGGAGTTATTATCTTGAGTTGAACCTCGAAATTGATATATTGATGAGTTATATCTAGCTCGAATTTGATAAGGTCTGCTTAGAAGAAAATCATCTTACTTAGCTCGAGTTCTAGAAAATGGGATTTTCGTTAGAATCTTAGAATAAATTGGTTATTAATGGATGAGGGGGAATATTACATGGCATGAATCCTGAAACCGTAGATAAGTGTTACCTATGCAGATTTTGAGGTTAACTTGATGGTAATCACTTCTTCTTTGCTTTTCTTGCTTTTATTTCAACTTGGAATCAATTTGGATCACTTGGAGACCTTAAGGTGTGTGTTTGGAAGATGAAAATGGCTGAAATGAGGGTCTGGTCATTGCTTAAGGGTGAAGGGTTCGAGGTGTTAGCTTGAGATGTTAGCTTAAGCTTAATTTGGTGCACAAAAAAAGGGTTTTCGATGACAAACACTTAATAGGAAATACTTGTGGCAGAAACTGTCATCTTACTGTTTTCTTGTGTTTTAGGCTTCAAAAGTGTATGGTATGTTGAATAAAACCTATAATTATTACTATTTACATGACCATATATGATTTAAGAGAATTGGAATGAAGTTTTATCAGATGGAAATTGAAATAGAGAATGATATTGGAGAAACACTCAAACTGCCAAAATAGCAAAATCTGTTTTGGTGTGTTGTGAAGGAAACTGAATTAAGGGAGCTAAATCCATTATTTGTGGTAATATTATGACTTATCTCCTTATATATGTTATCTAAGTATGGTGAAAATGTTAGAGTGATTGAATATACTTAATGGTGCCAAAACCATTAATGTCATGAAGTGTGCAAAACTGTTACGGTAGGAAACAATCTGTTTCAGTATGTCGTGAAGAGATTTGAACTTGGAAAGCTATATCCATGTTTTTTAGCAATTCTATGATATGGTTACATTTATATACATGTTATCTAAGTGTGGTAAAAATTTGGGAGTGATTGGATATGCTTAGGGATGTCAAAATTATCATGCAACTAAACTTGACAGCAAGAAAATATGAAAATGTGAATCTGCCACATTTGATCACTTAGCATGTTTCAACATAGACATGTTACTATTGAGTGTTAAAAATTAGGCACATGCTATTAGAGTTATAATACTTCAATTACATGATGTTTGCATGTATTTAAGATGAGAAATTGAGGTATTTGAGGGGCTATATTGGGTTCTAGTTTGTGAAAGTTTGATTATTAGCTTATAGCTTGGTGTTTAAGGTCTAGTATGAGATTTTGTGCTTTCAACTTGCCAAATTGGGAATGGTGCTTGATGTTGGGTAATATTATAGGCTATTTTACATCTAAGGTTGAAGAGGAATACTAAATAAATTTAGATTAAGTCACCAACCAAGTGAAAGGTAAGTAAAGATTCATTTGCAACTACAATGCATAGACATAGTAGATGTGTGAATTATATGTAATATAATAAATTATATGTGCATAGTAGAGGGCTCTCAATTGAGTATACATACATGGGTATTGTCATTAGCACGTGCATGCATCATATACGAGCATTGTGATAAATCTTGCATTTGCACGACATGATTCAGAGAAAGGAAAATATTTTGCTGACCACTACTAGTGCACCGAAGCATACATGGATTTGCATGGTTTTATGCATGGATTTGCAGGTTCGCGTGCATGGATTTGCATGCGTATAAGTATGCATGGATTTGCATGCTTATATGATTATTGGCCATTGGATTATGGCGGTGTACAAAGCTCTTTTTCGGTGCATGGAATAGTAGTGTTGGTCAGGGGCCCAAGAAAGAAATGATTTTGAGAGAAATATTTTGATGCATAAAATTGCATTGTGAGCATAGCATTTTGAGTTGCATGACTTGATATTGTGGATTATTCTTTAACATGCATAATCTTTACTTGTTGAGCGTTAGCTCATATAGTTTATGCATTGTAGGTGAGTACGATGATACTTGAAGCATCTTTTATTGGCTGGGCGGCGGTTAGAGCTCCTGCAGGTATCTGAGAGAGTGTGTACATGGATGACGACTTGTTGGGCTATCTTGTTGGCTTATTATATTTTGAGTCTGTTGTATTATATTTTTAGACTGGTACTATATTTTGCCTTTAAAACTTTACTGTAAATAAGTATGTAAATATTGGGTCGTTGTGGGTGTTGAGCATTTATATAAATATCGATCCTGCTATATACATGACATGTGTTATAAAATATTTTAAATAGGGTTGTGCATGTAAGAAGTGATTTATCTTTTCTTAAAGTGTAAAAATATATATATATATATTCTCCATGCATGAACACAGGTTCTATAATGTCAAATTATAATATATATCTAGTTGTGTAGTAATGGGGGTGTTACACATCCTATCTATAATGGAATATCAGCAGCAGCTGGCCATGCTTGCCAATTACCAGGAAAAGGTAGAACACCTTCCCTTATCCTTCATAAGTTATAAAAAGTTTTCCTAAGTGATGCTTATTTTACTTGTAGTTTACTCTACCATTTGGGTCTTTGATCATTGCTTGGAGATTTGGCCCTCCTACTGAAACTGTGTATGAGAATGAGCAACTCAAAGAGAGTGATTTTGATCTACAATAACAACACCTGAAATAGTACCAATCTTGGCCAACAAATTGGAGTTTGAGCTTGACTTAGCTTTGGGCTGTTGCGCCTCTTTCGAGTAAGAGCTTAAAAAGGCCGATGAATCATCTAATTTTTTTGAAAAAGCTATGATAACTGCCATTTTCCAAACATTCTTTGCTCAATTGGAAGCTACCTAGATGGATATCAAAAGGGTCAACAAGAATGGACTACCTGTCCTGTCAGTCAGGAATTCTTGAATCAATACTAGGAGGACAAGAAGGCTCAATTCCTAAAGTCTGAGAAATTCTTAGCACCAAATCAAATCCAAGCTCACAAAGAAAAGGAAAATACTGAGCTAATGAAGAAGACACTGGATTAGTTAGATAAAAAGCACGAGCTGGCTTATTTGCAGATGGAAAAGTATAAGAGCATGCTCAAGGCAAGGTATAACAGAAAAGTGAGGAAGAAAAATATTCAGGTGGGGGATTGGTGTTAAGGCGAGCAGATACTTTGAAATCGACAGGAAAGTTAGAACCAAATTGAGAGGGACAATACAAAGTAGTTTGATTCTTGGCTGGTAGGGCCTATGAGTTAGAGAATTTTAAGGGTCGAGTGTTACCTCAGCCTTGGAACATTTGTCACTTGAAGATTTTATGTTTAGGTTGTTATTGAGAATGAAGCAAGATGAATGAAATTATCTACTTTTGATTATTTATGCTGGTTATTTGTTTGAATAGTTCAATCCCTAAAGAGAGCTCATAGAGAACTATCTCAGGGGTTTTGCATAGGTCGATCCCTTATTAGTATCATATCCTTTTAAAAAGGAAATTTCAAAAACTTCAAAAAAAGGCCCTAAGGGAAAATGGGCAACCTAGGGGGAAAATGGGAAACCTGGGGTTCGTAGAGGTCAACCCTAACAAGTTTAGTCCTTAAAGAGAGCTCATGGAGAATGATCTTTTTAGGTCCTCGGGGCTTCGCAGAGGTCAACCCCTTATTAAAATCAAATCCTTTTGAAAAGAAAATTTCAAAAACTTAGACAAAAAAGGCCCTAAGGGAAAATGGGCAACCTGGGGTTCGTAGAGGTCGACCCTAATAAGTTTAGTCCCTAAAGAGAGCTTGTGGAGAACGATCTCTTTAGCTCCCTGGGGGTTTGCAGAGGTCGACCCCTTATTAAGATTGGATGCTTTTAAAAAGAAGATTTCAAAAACTTAGAAAAAAAACTAAGGGAAAATGGGCAACTTGTGGTTTGCAGAGGTGGACCCTAACAAGTTCAGCCCCTAAAGAGAGCTCGCAAAGAAAGATCTCTTTAGGTCCTCGGGTAGTTCGCAAAGGTCGACCCGTTATTAAGATCAGATCATTTTGAAATGGAACTTTCAAAAAATTAGGAAAGAAAGCCATAAGGGAAAATGGGCAACTTGGGGTTCAAAAAGGTCAACTCTAACCAGTTTTGTCCCTCAAGAGAGCTCGTGCAGAAAGATCTCTTTAGGTCCTTGGGGGTTTCGCAGAGGTTGACCCCTTATTAAGATCAGATCCTTTTGAAAAGGAAATTTAAAAAACTTAAAGAGAAAAAAGTTGCTACTTAGAAATATATGATTCATTCCATTACAAAAGAAAAAAGAAGTGAGAATACATGTTACAAAATATATATATATAGGGAGAGAAGAAAGATGAATCTATTATATGCCAATCAGTCACATAGAGGGGCTTATCAATAGTAGTATCTTCAGTTTTGCCCTCTTCCTCGGGTTGATCCTTGTTGCTCCCCTACTCGAGGTTATGAACAATGGATATAACCACCCCTTCATCCACTGGAGCTATGGAGAATGGAGCAAGGATAGCAGTAGGTAGGCTCAGAGTTGCTCGCTGTTAGAAATTGGCTTGAGTTGTTAACCAGAGCTATTTTCCTGAATCTCACCTTCCCAACCAATGAGGGAAGGGGCTAAGTTGATGGCCCTTTTTAAATTCAGCTCGGCTTGGAATCCTAGTGCGCGACCTTACTTGAGGCAATGGTTAAAACCATGCTCCAGGTACTGTAGAGCTTCATTAGTTGAAAAACTGATATAGGAAAGTCACAATGAATGAGATAGAATACGGCTAATACCTGAGGTTGAAAGACCAAGTATGGAAACCTCGATTAGTTCTCTTATTGGCCAATCATTATGAACAGGTTCCGAAAACCATGGTCTATCACTATTAGTTAGGTACCACACTTCAAGGACCCTAAAGAATGATTTATGAAAGAAAGTTATTAAATTGAATAATGCATTTAATTATTTATGTGATTTGTATGTACGCTATTTGTTATTGCATCAGTTTCATCTTATTGAGCCTTTAGCTCATTAGATTCATGTGATGCAGGTGGAAATGTACAGGTTTAGAGGTTGACTGAGTCTCTAGAGCGGCCAGATAGAGATTTGTTCATATGCCATGCTTTGAGCTCTTTTGTAGCATATTTTGAAAACTCTATTTTGTTTTTGAATAAGTCGCTCTGTTATGGTTTTATAAACAGATGTACTCAATTTTGATTTATATATATGGTGTGTTTAAAATAAAATAAAACAACAAATAAATTCAAGTTCTTTCTCTTATAGCCAAAAAGGGAAACTTTTATCAAAACCATAACTCTAGTATTGATAAAAAGTTAACTTATGTAGGTGACCTCCTATTTAGAGTATCCGGCTATACTCTCCTTTACAATATATGAATCATTAAAAGTATATAACTTCACCTCACTACATGCAACAGGCAATATCATAGGAATGAGAAGGAAATTACTCCCAAGTGCTTGTTTTGAATTTTTGTAACATAGTTGTCCCATTGAACCAAGATCTTGGAATCTCCAATCAATAAGGTTGTGTTACCACTATAAAAATTATTTACTTTGTAGGTTTTAGGCCCATACCCCTTGATAAACAGTATACTTGATCTCTACCTAAACCTTTAGTTAATGGATCTGCTAGGCTTTCCTTCGATTTTACGTAATTGATGGAAATAACTCCATTTGAGATCAACTGCCTTATAATTTTATGTCTTCGATGTATATGTCAAAACTTACCATTGTACATACTACTTTGTGCCCTTCCAATAGCTGACTGGCTGTCACAATATATCATAATTGTAGGCACTGGCTTAAGCCAACAAGGAATATTCTCTAAGAAATTAGAAAGCTATTTTGCTTCTTCTCCAGTTTTATCTAAAGCTATAAACTCTGATTCCATCATGGGTCGAGCTATACAAGTTTGTTTAGTCCTTTCCTTTCTTGACAAGGAAAGATATCTTCAAAAAATACATTTTTTCTTAATTCTATAATTGTACATTTATGTACATCGGGAATTGTTGATTTATTCACAAGAAATTAATATGCACTACTGTTATTTACATATCTAATGAAAATGCAATTGATTATCTTAGACTTGATTTTAATTTGTTTTGGTTTGGGTATTTCTACCTTAGCCAAACACCACCACACTTTAAGATATTTGTAGAAAGGCTTATGACTTTTCCATAACTCATAAGGAGTTTCATTCTTACTCTTGTGTGATATTTTATTAAGAATGTGGTTTGCTGATAAGACAACTTCCCCCACAAATTCTGAGGTAAACTAGAATTTATCAACATAGCATTCATCATCTCTTTAAGAGTATGGTTTTTGCATTCAGCAACACCATTTGATTGAGGTGATTAATGAGCTGTAGTTTGATGAATAATACCAGATTCGGAGCAAAATTCTTCAAATAGAGCTACATATTCTTCCCCACTATCACTATAAATAATTTTTATTTGTTTGCTAAGTTGATTTCCAACCTCATTCTTATAGTTTTTAAAAGCTTCTAAGGCCTCATCTTTACTTTTCAGAAGATACACATAACAATATCTTGTGCAATTATCAACAAAAGTAATGAACTACTTTTTCCCACCTCTAGTTTGCACAAATTTTAAGTCATATATATCAATGTGAATTAGTTTTAGAAGTCTTGTACTTTTTTCCACTGAATGGGATGGTGATTTTTCCATTTTTACCTCAACATAAATTTCATACTTGTGTTGTGAATCAAACTTAAATGAGGAAGTAAATTTAAATTTACTAATTTTCGCAAAGTGTTAAAGTTTACGTATCCTAATCTAACATGCCATAAATTTGAACACTCAATCAAGTAAGAAGAAGATTTAACTTTATTGCTTTCAAAGTTTTTAAGTACATTCATCTTGAATAGTATTTTTTCTAAGTACCTATTTCCTAGGAATTGTCCATTTTTAGTAATTAAAAACTTTTCTCACTCAAACACTAGTCTAAACTAACTTTAACTAATAAGGAGCCGGACACTAGGTTCTTGTGAATATCTGGGATATGTAGCATATCAATAAGGGTTAACTCTTTGCCTGAGGTCATCTTCAGCACCACTTTGCCTAGACCGATAATGTTGGAAGTTGTAGAGTTTCGCATATACAGATTTCTTCCATTGATTGGAATATGAGATGACAACATCTCTTTGTCGGAGCAGATGTGGCGTGTTATACCTGGATCGACCCACCACTCTCTCGGATTATCCACCAAGTTGGCTTCAAGCACAACAGCTGATAGGTCTAGCTTCGTCATATCTGCTAGTACTGTCTTGTCCTCGGTCACATGCACTTGGTTTTGATTGCCTTTCTTAGAAACTCAACAATCCTTGGCTTTGTGGTTCAACTTGCCATAGTTGTAGCAGTTCCCTTTGAACTTCTTTACCTTCCCCTGTTTTGTTCCTTTTCCCTAGTGCTTTCTTTTCGTGCTAGCATTTGGTTTCACTAAGTTTGCTCTAGCTTCTATAGCCAGCTTACCAAATTTCATTTCATTTTTGCGGTTATCTTCTTCAATCCACAATCTGGCAATCAAATCCTCAAGTCCCATCTTTTTCCACTTATGTTTCGTAGTTCTTGAAGTCCTTCCATAGAGATGGTAACTACCTGAAAGGATTTACTAAGTTGCATGTCTTCAGCATGCATGTCATGTAAGATTAACTGCAGCTCTTGGACTTGAGTCATGACAGCTTTGGAATAGAAAAAATATTTATAAGTTGTCTTTATTGATAATTAGTATCACACTTATGCTGACAACTTTAGTGGCAACAAAAATTGGCATAGTAACTTAGTTACTATATTTATGTTGCCACTAGACTTGTAAAAATCATTGTTAACATTGGTAATTCAAAAATAATTTTTGTTACATCAAGTTTGAAAAATTTATTATTGTGGCAAAATAAAAATTATTGTCATTTTAAACATATCATAATGATAACTTTGACATTATTACTTAATATTTTGTTAACAAAATATGGTTTGGTCATTTTTATATGGTAATTATGCCTTAAGGTGAAGTTATTTAGGGTTTAGTTTAGGATGTGTTTGTTAAGATAGGATTGGTGAGCCAGAGCAATTCTTCTGCTATCAGAACAAAAGAGCTATAATTAACATATATGCCCCCAATATACTTCTTAAAAAATGAAAAAGAAAAGAAGTCATCTCTATGCCGTCATCCCACTACTAGAAAAAATAATAATAGTAAATTGAAAATAGGATAACAACCCATTAATAAAACAAAAAGTCAATAAGCTCAAATCATAACTTAATTTCATATATAATATTAGGTATAAAGGTTCACAAAATAACCAAATATAATTTAGGCCCTTCCAAACTATTTTCAGCCAAATTATGGAATTCAAGAAAAACTAATCAACTAGAAAGCCTGTTGAACATAAAGTCCAATGAGTTATTATGCTCGCAAGAGATGAAGGAAGCTGAGAGTTTACTATCCAAAGAAATATAGTTTTGACTTAACAAGTGTTGCCTAATAATATGGCATAAAAACATTGACTATTTGTTCGAAATGAGAACAAAGTGATAGTTTCAAGTTTTTGGCATAAAAAACATTGACTATTGATTTAAAATGGAACCAAAGTAATAGTTTCAGGATTAAGTGCTAATAGGGTGGGAATCAAAGCAGGGAACTTCTCTATTGCTTGTGTTTATCTCCTGTCAAGTATGCTCCCCTAACTTAGACTCTATATGGGGTAGTAATATAACCACGCCCCATCTTTTTTTTTCTAAATATTCTAATAGAATTCCAGGCAAGTTTTACTAAGAATAAGAAAGAGGCTTATGCTTTCATGCTCACAAGAAGAGGGGAAATCCTCGAGGTGCCATAAGTCTAGCCAGACAAAGCAATTAGACTAGAAAAAAGCAATCCAAGGCAAAGTAAGTTAGAAAAGTAAATGTAACACCCCTTAACCTAACTGCAGAGCTTTAACAAGCTGATACAGTTAAGTTAATAAATGTTAACTTTTCATCAATACTAAAGTTATGATTTTAATAAAAGTTCCCATTTTTAGCTATAAGAGAAAGAACTTGAATTGTTTTAAACTCACCATATACATAAACATAAATCAAAACAGAGTACATCTATTTACAAAATCATAATAGAGCGGTTTATTTAAAAACAGAACAAAGTTTTCAAAATAAACTACAAAATAGTTTGAAGCATGGCATATGAACAAATCTCTGTCCAGCCGCTCTAGAGACTCAGTCAACCTCTAAACCTGTACATTTCCACCTGCATCACATGAATCTAATGAGCTAAAGACTCAGTAAGGTGAAACTGATACAATAACAAATAGCATATATGCACATCTCATAAATCATTAAATGCATTATTCTATTTAATAACTTTCATTCATAAATCATCTTTTAGGGCCCTTGAAGTGTGGTACCTAACTAATAGCTATAGACTGTGGTTTTCAGAACCTGTTCATAATAATTGGCCAATAAGAGAAATAATACGGGGTTTCCATACTTGGTCTTTCAACCTCAGGTATTAGCCGTATTCTATCTCATTCAATGTGGCTTTCCTATACTGGTTTTTCAACTTCAAGTATTTGCCACCATTTGTTGGGTCTACCGGTCCCTCCCATGTCCCTTGTCTACCCGACAATCATTCAAGTACCATACATCCTTTTCAAAAACCTCATTATATTCTTAATAGTATCATGCTTCATGAACCATAAATGCATCAAACATTACATCATTTAACAGATAATGACAATCACATTAAAATATGAACAACATTATATGATTCTTGTAATACAACAAATGAAAGTTTCAACTTACCTCAAGTCCACTTTATGTTAAGTGAAAAAGGTCAATTTCTTTGGAAGATAGGATGTGTTAAAAAGCCTAACTAATCAAATCATGTACTATTTAATATCCTTTTTATAAATCATTTAGTCTATTCTAATTAAAATCATATACACTTTTCAATCTTTTGTAAACAATTCCATATCAATTACATAACCTTAAAAACAATGTATAATCCATATTTTACTACTAATTCAAGACATTAAGCATTAGGGCAACCATTAAATAAGTAATAATTCAAACATAATTTATTAGGGCAGCTTCTAAAACATGCACACAATTTAAATTAACATAACGTAAACTCGGTTCTAACTTAAATTGATTATAACCTTCAATTAAGCAAACTAATTGCAATTGTTTTCAATCATTCATAGGAACTTCCAAACATAATAAAAGCATTACAAGATTAATAGAAATAAGTAAATTAAGTATATTTTACAAGACTATCAATTTTGTTAGAAACTAGTTTAACTAGCTTGGTTTTAGTGTCAAGTTTAACCCAATTAAGTTTTTAATCATACAAAAAGATACTAAAACATGTAACCATCCAAGATACCATAAATTTATCATAAGAAACATTGAAAAATAATATACCTTGATTAGATTGGAATTAAACTCCAAAATCAATGATTTTCAAGCTCGAAAGAGTGAAAACTTGTTCTAGTTTGTGTTCTATGGATTCCTATGGTCGTTTTTTAGGTACTTCCACAAGAAAACATGGCTAAAAATGACTTATTTGACATTTTAAAGAAAGATAAGTAGAGGGTGATGATTGGTTGACTCATGCTTGGTATCTTCTCATGCAAAGAGCCACGTTTATAGGCTAGGGAGATGATAAAAATTGATGCTTTGGTATTATAATCATGTGTAATACGGTTTAGAATGATTTCCTGCAACCTAGTCAACCAACCAATCAAATTGCACCATTTTGCATACTTTTAGTTCCTAGCCAAATGTAATATATTTCAAGAAAATATTTAGGCAAATAATCACTTTAGAATGTAACAAGTATGGAGCAATATAAATAATTTATTTCATGGCCATTCAACACATCAATCTTTCTTAACCGAGATACCGAGCTTTTCACTACAAAAAGTCACTTAAGGAATATGTTAAATCAAGAAACAAAAGTTTGATCTCATATTTCATGTACTAATGCATGTTAAAACATAACTGAAGTATATAATAACAATTATTCATGTTCGTGCAATCATACTATTTATATGCTATAATTCGATAATGCGCATTGATTAGATACATATTCATGCAAGATACTTATTATTAGCTATGTAGGAGAGAATTGAGCATTACAATCATTCCTTCCTTATAAAAATTTTGTTATAGAAATTTGACATACCAAATAATTCTGGATACTTGCGTTGCATTTCTTTTTCTCTTTCCCATGTGGCCTCTTCTACATAATGATTCCTCCATAATACTTTAACAAGTCGAATCTTTTTCGTTCACAGTTCTTTTTCCTTTCGATCTAAAATTTGCACTGGTTTCTTTTCATAAGCTATTAGAAGTCAATTCCAATGGTTCATAACTCAACATATGGGAGGGGTTTGAAATGTACTTCCTCAACATAGACACATGGAAAATATTGTGAACACTAGATAATGACGGAGGTAAGACCACTCTATAAGCTTTATCACCAACTCTTTTGAGAATTTCGAATGGGTTGACATACTTTGGGCTGAGTTTTCCTTTCTTTCCAAATCTCATGATACCTTTCATGAGAGCTACTTTTAAGAACACATGATCGCTAACAGTAAACTCTAGATCTTTTCTTCATTTATCTGCACAACTTTTCTGTTTACTCTGTGTGATCTTCATTCTCTCTCATATCTTCTCCACCACCTTAGTGGTATGTTGAACTATTTCTAAACCAAGTAGGCTTCCTTCTCCAACTTCATCCCAATGAACTAGAGATCTACATTTTTGTCCATAAAATGCTTCATAAGGCGCCATTTTAATTGTTGATTGGTAGCTATTATTATAAGTAAACTCCACTAACAGAAGCTTTGCATCCCAACTCCCTTGAAAATCTAGCACACAAGCTCTTAACATATCCTCTAATATTTGAATAACCCTCTCTGATTGCCCATCACTTTGTGGATGAAATGCTGTACTGAATACAAGTTTCGTTCCCAAGGCACTGTGTAAGCTCTTCTAAAATGTAGATGTAAACTCAGGATCTCTGTCAGACACTATTGGAACTGGCACCCCATGTAATCTGACTATCTCTTTAATATATTGTTGAGCATACTGGTCCATATTGTATGTGGATTTTACTGGAAGAAAATGGGTTGATTTAGTTAATTTATCAACAATCACCCATATGAAATTATACACATTTTGTGTTCTAGGTAATCTGAGCACAAAGTCTATTGTAATGTGCTCCCATTTCCACTCTGGAATCAACAAAGGCTTCAACAACCCTGATGGTCTTTGATGTTTAATCTTAACTTGTTGACAAGTTAGACATTCAACCACAAATTTTGCTATATCTCTCTTCATTTTAGGCCACTAATAATGTTGTTGTAAGTCCTTATACATTTTTATGCTACCTGGGTATACTGAGTAAGGAGTAGTATGAGCTTCTTCTAAAATATCTCCTTTCATGGTCTTGTCAAATGGCACACACAGTCTCCCTTTATATCGAATAATTCTATCATCGGTAACAGAGAAGTCTGTCCTCTTTCCAGCATCAATCTTTCTTTTCAGTCTACACAAATGCATATCCATTTTCTAACCTTCTTTAATTCTATCTTAAAGTATAGGTCTCAACACTAAGGCTAATAACGAACACTTTTTCCTTTTAAGTACAATTTCAAGCTCTAATCTCATTGGTTAGTTGACTCATGCTTGGTGTCTTCTTATGCAAAGAGCCACTTTTATGGGCTAGGGAGATGATAAAAATTAATGCTTTGGTGTTATAATCAAGTGTAATGTGGTTTAGAATGGTTTCATGCAACCTAATCAACCAACTAATTAAATTGCACCATTTTGCATACTTTTAGTTCTTAACCAAATGTAACATATTTCAAGCAAATATTTAGGTAAATAATCACTTTAGAATGTAACAAGTATGGAGCAATACGAATAATTCATTTCATGGCCATTCAACACATCAATCTTCCTTAACCGAGATATTGAGTTTTTCACTACAAAAAGTCACTTAAGGAATATGTTAAATCAAGAAATAAAAGTTTGATCTCATATTTCATGTACTAATTCATGTTAAAGCATAACTAAAGTATATAATAATAATTATTCATGTTCGTGCAATCATGCTATTTGTATGCCATAATTCGATAATGCACATTGATTAGATACATTATTAATGCAAGATGCTTATTATTGGTTATGTAGGAGAGAATTGGGTATTACAGTAAAGGTGGCGAACATTATCATCTTTAAGAGATAAACATCCTGTAGCAAGAAAAGGATGGTGGGAACTATCAACCCCCCAGTTCACGTAACGACAAGAATCATCTCCTTAAGCAAGAGGTAGCTTGAATTTTATGGAATTGGTCCACCATTTTGTAATGCCTTTATTGTAAATTTAAGATAAAGATGATTTTTGCTTAGCTCTCAGCGTGAAACTTTTTATTTTGTATTGCTTTCTCTACCTCATGTCCCATACTTGGCTACATCTAATAAGTATTTTTCAAGATCTATTTTTTTATATGACTATGATCTCATTCTACTTATATAAAATAGAATTTGATATTGGGTGAAACAATTCATATTAGTTGGTATTTTCAAAATATGAATGTGATACCAAGGTCAATTTTGCAATGGAGAAAGCTTATGTAATGAGTATCACATAGTGTAAGAAAATTGCACCTTAAGGAGTTTCACAAAATCGTGCATTTGGCACTACACTTTTTCTTTTTTTATGTACGAGAATTAGTTTTTGATTATATGGTTGATCAATAATTTGTTAAAAAGTCTGTACTTTAGCTATAGAAAAAATTATTGCCATATTTTTTGACGAATTAAAACAACAAATTTGATGAATTTTCTCATAAATTTTATGTTAAAAATATGGATCTTTAAAGTTGATTCACTTACCTTTTCTTGTGTTTTGATACTTGAACAAGGTATAGAAACCAATCACCTATGGAAATGGCTTAACTTCCACAATCTAAATGTTTTTTTTTATAATGACTTGCACTTGATCACAATAGCCCTTCTTTGCTTATTCTTTTCTGTGTTGTTTTTTTTTTTTGCTTTTACAGAGAGAGAAAAAATATTCTGATAGGGAGAGTTAATTTCTAATTTTAAGATGGTGTACGTAGGAGACGTTTTTTCTTAACATGTTGTGGTGGGGTGGTTTTCTACTCTAAGAAACCACCCCAACTCAAACTACTCCCACCGAAATGACTTCAAATCATTTGTGTTCAGTTAGCTCCCATGAGCGACCCATTAATGCACTTTATTTATTTTAATTTCTTACATCTCCTACTTACATATGAGGGCTGGACCATCGTCTATTGCGATCATAAATACACCATTAATTTTATACAAGCAAAATGGATTATGTGACCAGCTAGCATATCAAGTAAGAGTTTAGAACCATACATTGGTTAAGGATATATAGCAGCTTAATTCAAAATATATATGAGAACAATTAACTCGTTATACCCTAGACTTCTTTTTACTACACTAATCAATGTATTTCTTATCCCTCCATCAATATATACAAGAGCATACTTGATTCGAAAAAAAATACTATGTATCCACAATTATATTCGAACAACTAAGTCAAACATAATTAGCCGGCTTGTGAATACAAAATACGTGTTAGTAAAATTCAGACTTCTTTTCTCACTAAAATCTTTCAACTCTATTATAGTTGCTTTCTTAGGCATATACTGCATTACCAAATCATCTGTGGTTATTGGTAACATGTTAAAGTAGCAACACTAAAATAAAGTTTCAAGAAGTAGTTGAAAGTTTTAAGGGTATAAAATGAGGTCAAATAAACCTCTGGGTCTCACACAATGAGAAAGTAGAGACTTATTTACTCATTACCCAAATGGTCAAATAAGCACACGTGGTATGAAAACATGTGTTACGATGTGTATCTTTCTACTTGGAAGTATATGCCTTTCACTCTTAAATAATACATTGTATAAATCTTAGTTCAAGTGTATCTCAACACTTAACTTGAGTTCTCTACTTGTTTGTCCTCCATAAGTATAATAATCTAAGAAATCTTATATCTGGCTACTAAATAAGTCCAATGGATTATGGGAAATCCATTTTGATTACAAGATTTCAAGTAGTAATCTCATGTTGATAATTTTATCAAGGCGACATGTGTATGACTTTGTTCTCAACAAATTTAATACTATCACATCTCTACACACTACTCTATGTCAGAGATGATTCCTCGTGTGAGAGAGCCAATCTAAACTTGTCAGACATACTTTTAAGTTGAAAACATATCATATAAAAGCAACATGTGTATGTGTAATATATAATCAAATGTTATAACAATAATAAGCATAACATCTTAAACATTTATATGATTAATTACAATTATATTCTACACAAACCAGGAGACCTAACATGACTAATAAAGATATCTCTATGTATTGGCTTAGTAAGAGGATCAACCACCATAAAATGTATAGGCATGTACTTCAAAATCACCTCTTTCTTCTTAATTATTTCTTTAATAAAATTGTACTTTGCATCGATATGTTTGGTTTTTCTATGATATTTGGGGTCTTTAGTGAAAGTAATAGCTGATATCATAGTAAATCATTACAGCTCCCACATAACTGCTTACTACTCCCAAATCATATAAGAATTTTCTCCACTAAACACCTTCTTGTACTGCGGAGGCACGTGCCACAAATTCTGCTTCCATTGGGATATATAAGTTTATTTCTTACTTCTCCAAGATATAACACCACCATTTAGCAAGAAAGCATATCCAGAGATGGACTTACGTTCATCTAAATCACCACCTCAGTCAGTATTTGTGTATCCTTTCAGTAATAGATCCTTTTCTCGCTAATAAAGAAAATAATATGTAGTGCCTTTCATGTATCTAAAAACCCTTTTAACTGTACTCCAGTGTCTTCATCCTGGATTGGATTGATACCTGCTAACTAGACCCATGTCATAACAAATATCGGGACAAGTTCATATCATAGCAACATAAGACTCCCAACAATATTGGAATATGGTACTTTGTACATCCCTAGTTTTTCTTCTAAAGTGTTTGGGCACATTTCTCGGCTTAAATTTTTCCTTTAGGCACAGGACTATCGATGGGTTTGCAACTTTCCATTTTAAATCATTCTAGAATCTTCTTAATACTAATTATTGAGATAATGTAAGTAGTCTCTTAGAATGATTCTTATGAATTTTAACACCAAGAATATAATTTGCCTCACCCATATCCTTTTTCTCGAAGTTGGAAGTAACCATTTCTCAATGGTTTGAAGAAACTCCTTATCATTACCAGTTAAGAATATGTCGTCAACATAAAGAGATAGAATTACAAACTTTCTATTGGACATTTTCACATAAACACAATGGTCTTCATCTATCATGATAAAGTTATATGAGATTATCACTTTGTGGAATCTCAAATACCATTGTCTGGAAGACTGTTTAAGGCCATAAATTGATTTATTCAATATGTAGACTTTATTTTCTTAGCCCTTGATAACAAAACCTACTGGTTGTTCTATGTAGATTTCTTCTTCAAGATCTCTATTGAGAAAAGCCTTCTTAACATCCATTTCATGTAATTCTAAATCCAAATTAGCCACTACAGCCAATAGTAGGTGAATAGAGGTAAATCTTACTACTGGTAAGAAAGTTTCTTCATAATTAAATATCTCTTGTTGGGTATTACTTTTTTGCCACTAGTCAAGCCTTATACCTCTCAACAGTTCCAGCAGCATTTCTTTAATTTTAAGAACCTATTTGTTCCTAATAGCTTTATGCCCAAATGGAAGATCAACCAATTCCCAGACATGGTTTAATTCCTTAGACTCCATTTCTTCTTTCATTGCTTTCATCCACTTGTCCTTTGGAGGACAAGATAGAGTGTCATATATGTTTTTAGGCTCTTCTTCATCTGCTGGAGATATGATAAAAGCATGCCCTTTAATCTCATAATAACGTTTGGACATACCTTTCATGTTACTTTTCTAAAATTGAGATTCAGATAGATAATTTTGATGAGAATTGCTCCCACTCGGATCAAGTGTTAACTCTTCATCTTGAATTTCTAATGATCTTTCTTGCACATAGTCATTTTCTTAATTAGGCAACTCAAATAAAGGTTCTTTCTCCTTTATTTCACTTCTACTAGGAAAATCATTCTCTAGAAATGTCGCATTTCATGATTCTGTCTGAGTAATACTTCCATCATCTTGTTCACTTATGAACACATAACCTTTAGACTACTCAGAGTATCTGATAAAGATACACTTCTTTTCTCCAGGACCTAACTTTGCAAATTTATTGAAAGAGTCATGAATGTAAGCAATTGATCCCCAGGGTCTAAGGTTACTTAGGTATGGCTTTCTACTAGTCCAAAGTTCATAGTTGTAGAAGATACTAATTTTGAAGGCACTTTGTTCAAAATATATACCACAGTTAAAAAAGCATCTCCCCAAAAGAAAATAGGCAAGTTAGCTTGCGCCATCATAGACCTCGTCATATCTAACAATGTTCTATTCTTTCTTTCAATAATACCATTTTTTTGATGTGTGAGGAATAGTTAATTGTTTAATTATACCTTTTTCATTACAGAGATCCTTGAATTGATTAGATAGATATTCATGCCCTCGATCAGCTCTTAAAGTTTTTATTATTTTATCTGTTTGATTTTCCACTTCATTTACATAATGTCTAAAATACTCTAGTGCCTCAGACTTATGAGAAATCAAATAGATATGACTAAAATGCATAAAATTATCTATAAATGTAATGAAATATGAAGCTCCATGCCTAGCCTTAATACTCATAGGACCACAAATATACGAATGGATTAATTGCAATGGAAATTTTGCCCTAATGGCCTTTCCAAATAGTTTTCATATCATCTTTCCAGCAAGACAATGTTCACAAGTAGCAAATCAACTTTAGAAAGAGAACCCAATAGTCTGCTTTTATTAGTCGATTTATCCTATCTTGCCCAATGTGACCTAATCTAGCATGCCAAGTATAAACATCTATATTTGCAACACTAGATGAACAAATATTTAATGAAATATAACGATAAGCATAATAGTTAAACATTTGTCTGTCACAATCCAACACCATAAAACCATCCCTAAGATGTCCACTCCCATAATACATATTACCATAGTAAATACGTACCAAACTATTACTAAAGTTCAAACTAAAGAACAATTACATAAATCAAATTTTGTTGAATCTCCGATGCATAGAGGACATCATGTAGAATAAGTGTTTAGCCACCATACAACTCTAGTTTGCAAGTGCCAATGCCTTTGACTTCAACTCGGGTGTTATTTTCTACATATATCAATCTCGTACCATAAGGAACTTGATAAAAATCCACAAACACTTCACGATCTCTAGTTACATGGTCTGTTGCACTTGAGTCTATAATATATACATGAAAAGATTTAATTAATAAAACAGTACTAGAGATATATATAACACTTAAAAAAGTGTTATTAAGTCCTACCCTTTTAGACTCAGGGCACTCATGAGCCAAATAACCAAGTGCTTGACAGTTATAGTAATTTATTTTGCTCTTGTCTTTCTTCTTCCCCAAAATGCTTATGTTTGTTCTTGTGGCTAGGATTCAGGTTGTTCTTCTTGGACCTTTCTCCAATCTCTTTTCCCCTTCTTACCTTTCTTTTAGTTCCTCTTGTGTTTAAAGCCGAACCTTTTTTGGAACTGGATTCAACTACAAAAGCACTTGCTATGGACTTCGCAGCACCAAGCCACTTATCCTCAAGTTCAACATAACAAGTAGCATCAGAGAAAGTCTTAATGCTATGATTATGAATCAGATTGACTTTTTTAGATGCTCCCAGTTGTTAGGAAGAGATCGGATCAAAGCTTGAACTTGCTGCTCATCAAAGAGGATATGGCCAACTGACTTTAATTTATGTATCATGTTTGACATAGTTCTCAGATGCTGTTTGATGTTGTGATCAACTTGCTTCTTATAAGTATCAAACTTGATAGTCAGCTGCCTCAAATGAGTGACAATCATACCTCTATATTTTTTCCTGAGGTACACCTAGATGTTATGAGCAATAGCATATGGCTCACACTAATGAATGAGGTCATCAATCATGGAGCTAACCAGAATAGCACGAGCAGTGGAATCTTTCTTCTTCCACGACTGGTAAGCCTCTTGATCCCTTCTCTATTGAGTAGTATTGCCCACACCAGGGTCTTACACGATTTGGTTGATGCCCTCCAATGCATTTTGTTCATCTAGTACATATCAAATCTTATGGCGCCAAGTGTCATAGTTGTCACCATTCAGTTTATCATCTTTGTTAAGGTCAACTATGATAGATTTTGATGCCATGGTCTGTATTTTAAAAGGTGATTACATACGTTAATGCTCATTAAATATACACATTTAATTTTGTACTTAAAATTAATATTTATGATAAGTTTACGTATGGTATAGATTCAAAAGTTCACTCAGTTCCCAATCATCATCTATAGTCCAGATGTTTATTATCATAAATTTAATTTTGGAGTAACAAAACATTAATAAGTTCAAGGTGAGAATCGCTTAAATTCTTCTAACCTAAAACTCGTACTTAATTGCATAACTCATGCTATACAAGAATCCATCTTGTCATATATATATATATGATAATAAGATTGTATTGTCATCACATAATCTTAAAAATATTGCATCTTTAAAAGATTCACAATATATACTTTGAAACAAATATATATTACATAGTATGAAGTACATTGACATATGTTACATAATAGGTTCATAAATACTAATAAAGCAAACATATATACATAACGAGTCATCTCCTTAAGGAAAATAATTTTTTTTCCTAACACATAAACAAGACACCATATTAGTCATTCCTTCCGAAAGCCTGTCTGTTGGAGTGAACTTTAAGATACGACAACCAAAATTTATCCTCAAAGATAATAATTTCTTCATCTTGAGTTCCATCTCTTTCCTCCATATCTTAATCAACATTGATCGCAATACTTTAAGATCTATATCTCCCTTTTGATCAATTATTTCATTAATAATATCACTCCACTCTTCGAGTAGAGAATTTTTAATCATTCGGCGCTCTACATAATAACTATATCTATTGAAATTCTAGCCCAAATGATGAAGCTCCTTATGTTTTTCCTTCATCATCATAAGATGTTGTGGCAAAGAGTGATCCGTATCCATTACATAATTCTTAAAAATTTACCACTTTGCCAAACGCTATAGAGTTCTTCATTCTCTAGCTTCCCTCTGTAGGATGCTAAGAGTGTGTTTGATTATCGCCACATCTAGAAAATGAGAATAAATATTAGATTGAAAATAAAGCCAATTCTAATATTTAAGAATATAAGATGAAAATTTTCTAAGCACCCAAAATTATAAACATGCTCAATTCTATAATTTTTTTGTATGAAAAACTAATTTTCATACATAATTTAATGAGCACATTAATCAAAACAATTTATAAATTTTCATCTAAGTGGCCAAAGTATAGTAAATATTTTTCAGAATTTATTAAAAAAAATTCAGAATTTTTTCAGTCAAAAAATTTTTTTCTATAATTTTATACAATTTTTAAAGGTAAAAAATTTTAAAAAAATAATTTTCAATTTTGAAAATATAAATTTTAAATTACAAAAAAATAGACTAAATTCTGATCAAAACCATATTATTTCCATTAAAAAACAACGGCCAGAGACATACGCACACACCCCACGTGCCGCCGCACGTGGGAAGCGCTGTCTCGGCGCGTGATCCACACGTGCCGCCTTTCTAGCATTTTTTAAAGATACCGCTCTGACTAGCCCCCTATTTTTGACCCTTCTAAATCCAACGGTACTATCCATTTTGAAATTCAACACTTATAACTATAAGTTTGGGTCTCACACATGTACATCCGAGAGTGGGATTCCCTATTTAGTATTCATCTTCTTCTCCAAAATTTTCAGAATACTCTAATACACCATCCTAATTTTTGAAGGTCATATCTCACTCATTTGTAAGCTTTTTTAATCATGCAATATATGGTTGGAAAGATTATTTCATAAGGATTCTAACCATATAAAATTGTTCCATAATTTAAACAAAAAAGTACTAAAAAATGAAGATAAAGTTATTGCAATTTTGATGATAAAATCATAATATCGCATCATACATAAAACATGAAGCCATAAAATTTTAAGGCATGCTTCTACAATATATAAAATGCTTCTTTTTAAAATTTGAAAGCATAATTCGAGCCATATTAAGATTTACCATGAAAGAGCAAAATTAATGTAGGATATAAACTAAAACTTACTCTAATACCATTGATGGAATTAAAATAACGAATTTCATGAATTTTCTCATAAATTTTATGTTAAAAATACGGATCTTTAAAGTTCGTTCACTTACCTTTTCTTGTATTTTGATACTTGAACAAGGTTTAGAAACTAATCACCTATGGAAATGGCTTCACTTCCATAATCCAAATGCTTTTTTTTTTTATAATGACTTGCATTTGATCACAATAGCCCTTATTTGCTTATTCTTTTCTGTGTTGTGTTTTTTTTTGCTTTTACAGAGAGAGAAAAAAAAAATTCTGATAAGGAGAGTTAACTTCTAATTTTAAGGTGGTGTATGTCAGAGTCATTTTTTCTTAACATGTTGTGGTGGGGTGGTTTTATGCTCCAAGAAACCATCCCAACTCAAGCTACTTCCACCAAAATGATTTCAAATCATTTGGGTCGGGTCAGACCTCATCGGTGACCCATAACCTATTTTATTTATTTTTATTTCTTACAATTCTGAATCCAGAAATATAACAATCAGGGACAATGAAAGTTGAACCAAATTTGTTGCCAATTTATACTAGCAACGACTTTAGGGACAAAAACATTTCCTTTCTAAATTAGTTGTAGCTAATTTTAGCAAAGGATTTTTTCCTTTCTAATTTTGCAAGAAAATTTACCAAAGAAGCATTCATCGTTGATCAGGAACGAATAATTCCATCCCTGTTATTAGCATGCATAAATCCATTTGAACACTAGCATATTCTAAAATATTACACATATAATTCTTCAGCAAAGCATATTTTGATGGATATTAAGTATATTTTTCCAATAAAAATTGATTTTCACCATCTTGCTCGTTGTTAGCTATCTCCTCATTTACTTCTTTCTTCAAACTATGAAGTGTTCTTTCAATTTCTAGATCGTATGGATAAAGATCCAAAGTGGATGACCAGGTTATGAACCAATGAGGTCCTACGATGCAAAATAAGAACTCCAAAGTAACTTGAACAAAAATAAAATAAAAAAACCAAAAATAAAGCAAGTAAAATACTCAAACTAACTTTAATATTGCAAAGACACATTCCCCAACAATGGTACCAAAAATATGGTGTATGTGTGCTTTGTGTCCCACACAAACTAGCAAGTGCACTAGTCAACAAGTAATAAAGTGTTTGGGTACACAAATATCGTCTCCCAAATAAGTGTGTGTGCAAGTACCAAATTTTAGACTTGTCTGATTATATTTGACCAAATCAAAGAATGATAGGTTTTATTTAAAACTTAAAACAAATAGCTAACAAAGAAGAAAGTAAAGTCAAGGGATGCAGGGGATAGAATCCAATAAAGAGAAGAGTCAAGACCATAGATCACTATTCTATTTCATTATTTCACAAGTTCGTGGTTAGGATTAGTATTTGGTTGTGTGATAGTGGGACTTACGATTGTATTTGATATTCTCTCCTAAGATATATCAACTCTACTACTAGAAGGTAACAGGTTATATCCCTATAATGGGTTAAACCTACTAATGATGCATTGGACTTTGTAAATTCCTCTAGCTTTCGACTTTCACGTCTATGACTATTGCATGTATTAAATCCTATATCCATATAGCGACCTAGTCCACGACATATATTACACGAACATTTATTGTAGCACTACCTTCTGGTATCAATCAAAACAACAAAGATCATTTCAAAGTTGGTTAAACATCAAAAAGCATTAAGAACATAATATATGCTCAACACAAATCAAACATCATCTATACCACAAACAAGATATTAACTCATAAACTCATAGAAATAGCTTTCTAAGCCTTGACAAAAGATGGTTTGGCTCATGTTGGAATCTAGTAAGCACCTCTTGTTCATCAACATCATTGTTTTTACACAATTTTTCAAAACTAAACAAATTTAAGAAGAAACTAAAGGAGAAATTTACAACCCACAAGAGAGTCTTCACTTCTTCTATTGAATTTTCAATGCTTGAGATAAGCTCCTCCTCTTCTTGGCTTCAAATCCCAAGCTCCTTGAAATGGGTGTGTGTGCTTTTATGGGGGTGTGGAGAAATGTGAAGAAGTGTGTGTTTTTGTAGATAGGATTTTTGAGTGAGAATTTAGGTGTAAAATGTGCATAATGGTTGATATCGGATGTGATATGAGAGTATGTATGATATATACATAGTGTCTCACATAGATTGTGTTGTATACAATGTATCTACAATGTAAGTAACAAGAAAGATGCCAACATCCATATTTTTCTGCCACTTGTTGCACAAAAACAGCTACATAATCTTTTATGGTATGCGATTGGCACCTAGGCATGAAGGGAATAATGCCTAGGGCCATGCATTCAGTTTTGGCCCTACACTTGGCGCCTAGGCACTTTGCAATGGAGCCCAGGAACCATCTTTTAATTGGCACCTTGGCGTAACAAAATGGAGCCTAAGCGTCATTTTTGCTCCTCTATTTTCAACGTTTTCTTCTTTTCAACCATTTTCTTCAAAAATATCCTTAAACTAGAATTTATCAAAACAAAGTACAATTACCATTAAAATGCATACTAAAACACATCAAGATCATGGTATTTAGGGTATAAAAATTACATCAAATTATGATCTTATCAATGCTAGTCTCGGTTAATACTTTGTTGAAGCCCTAGCTAGTTCTCAACCCAGCTCCAACTCCAGCTTCTGGCTACTTCACAACTTCAACTCCTAGTCAATATCTTATTACTAGTACACCATTTTTGCATCCTCGTGTCCAATACCAAGCTTTAGACCAACATAATTCTCTTGGTTAGCACCATTTTTGGGCCAACACCATTCTATAGACCAGTCGATTACTCATTCCTAGCCATCACATTTGTGAGGACAGTCATTTGTTTCGCTTAAGATTTTGATTACATGCTAGGACAATTAGGTATTCTTAGTTATGGATATGCACCTACATTCTTTTATATTTCATTGTATTCATATTGAAATTCTATATTAGTGGTCTTCATCTAATGTGTAATTTTATTGTTGTTAGTTTATTGGTCAATCAAGTAGAATTGAACATAATTTCAATTTGGAAATATTTTTTAAAAAATTATTATATTTATTTAGCAACGAAATCAATAACATGAATAACATGCAACGAAATCAATAACATGAATTTTTTTTGCCCACTTTCATGCGTAATGGAGTAATCGTTGATGCCATTCATTTGAGGCTATTTAGATTTTGTTTATGGGATAAAGCCAAGTGTTGGCTCAACTATTTGCCTGCCAGATCCATTACCACTTGGGAGGCCATAACACAAGCTTTTTTTGCCAAATACTTTCCGCCCTCCAAAACCACGAAGAAGAAAAATTATATATCCACATTTGCATAGTTTGATTTGGAATCTTTTTATGAAGCTGGGAAAGGTTTAAGGATTTATTGTGGAGGTGTGCTCGCCATGATTTACCTAATTAACTTCAAGTGTAAACATTTTACAATGGCCTATCACCCACCAACTGATCCATGATAGATGCAACGACCAGAGGCACAATCATGAGGAAAACTCTAGATGATGCATAAGAGTTATTGGAAGAAATAGTATCCACTAGTTATTAATGGAAAACATATAGGATTTTGGGAAAAAGAACAACAAGGGTGTACGCCATTGACACATACTCAGCCCTTTTAGCTCAAATAAAAGCATTGAACAAAAAGATAGATAGCATGGGTGTTTCAGCGATGAAGGTATAAACCATCGCATGTGAGTTATATGGAGGTGGACACTATAGCACCAAGTGCCAATTGGGTTCGCGCGATTCTAAAAAATGTATACACAACAGAATTTAAAATTTTTAAAAAATATAAATATACATTAAATCATATGTACTAAAACTAATCCCAAAATCCTTTTGTGATTAGTTAGTTGTGCATTTTTCTAATACTTAAAGCAATAAGGTTTCAGAAATCGTTACCCTGATTTGCACTCCGACTAATGTAGGTATGGAAATGATTCAAATCGTTATCCCAGCACGAATCAATCTCCAAGTTCTTCAAATCAAACCCCTTTTATTGAAAATTGATTTACTCTAAGATCTCAAATGTTATCCTTCTAATGGTATCCACACCTAGGATGCCCACTCACAACTGAATCTTATGCTAGTAATTTTTGATTTGTTAATTCTATCCTAAAATAATTTTATTTAAAACAAGAACATACTAAGAATTAGTGTTTGAGGTGTTTGATTTAATTCTTAATTCAATAATTGAATTAAAAATTAAATTAGGTAAAAGGTTGGCAAACATTTGGAGAATAAAGGAGGAAGAAAAGATAAATTTTTGAGATGAAGAAAATATTTTTCTTGAGAAAGAGGGCCGTTTCTACACGTTAGCAAATAATCTGTAGTAAACAGTCCCCAAAAAAATGTCCAAGAAGTTTGTCATAAAGGCTACCGTAATTCCTTTCCATGTTGGACTCTCATTTTTTCTTTATCTCCAACTCTATTAGGAAGTTTACTTATCTCATACAGACTTTTCTTTGTCCTTATTACCTCTTAGGAGTTGGATTCCCAATCCGAATTGGATTCTCAATCTAATTTCCTAATAGACTTTCTACAAGCCCATACCTAATGGGCCTAGGCTTAATTAATCAATTAGGCCCTAGTTTAATTAATCCAATCAATTAAATTACTTTATCTAATAAATTAATTAGGCTCATCTTAATTAATTGATCCAATCAATTAATTAAATATTCTAATTAGACTCTCTTATCTAATTAGGTCCAATCAATTAATCTAATTAATTAATTTAATACTCGAATTAATTTAAGCCCCATAAATTAATAACATAAATTAATTTAATCCAATACTTGGATTAATTTCTAGGCTATAAATAAACTTGCCCAAATTTTATGTGTAACCCCTTAGGCTCACTCTAAGCTAGCTGCGGGCTCACAACTCTTGTGACTTAGTTGAACAAATTAATTATTCTGATTAATTAATTTAATTAATTAATCAACTTGGAATTAATTCATTAATTCCAAAAATCCATAAGTCATGAGAAACATCTTGCAATGCATCATAACTCTTAATTTTAGGTGAAGATGCGAATCTATTCTAATTAAGAATACCATGCAAGTGCAGTCCTTCTGTCATCTAATCTTGCGATTGAGCCTTGGATATGGATTATTAGTCGAAACCTATTTGCTTAATAACTATATTTCCATTCCCAGTAGCTTGACTCGATGATGAACAATTAGAAAACCCACATCTGATTTTCATCCAACCTTGGCTAAGGATTTTAGAGTCAAGTATAGTGGAATACATATGAGATCATTTATTCATCTAGATAGATGATAGATCCTTTGTTGGCCACTCATTAACCTCCATACATAAAGACATTACACCTATAGTAAACCCCTTATGATTATTATGCAATTGGGAAATACATCAAAGTGCAATATGCCATGCACAAAGTTATCATGGTGCCTCAAGTCCAAAGACTAATGTAACACCTACAATTCGACAACTAGATATCTAGTATAATTTGACATGATAGAACCTGTGTGCATGCATGGAATATTTTTTTTATAACACTTTAAGAAAAGATAAATCACTTCTTACATGCACAACCCTGTTTAAAATACTTTCTCACACATGTCATGTATATAGCAGGATCAACATTTATATAAGAGCACAACACCAACAATGACCCAATATTTACATACTTATTTATAGTGAAGTTTTAAAAGCGAAATATAGTACCAGTCTAAAAATATAATACTACAGACTCAAAATATAACAAGCCAACAAAATAGCCCAACAAGTCGTCATCCATGTACACACTCCCTAAGACACTTGTAGGAGCTCCAACAGCCGCCCAACCAGTAAAAGATGCTTCAAGCATCGCCGTACTCACCTATAATGCATAAACTATATGAGTTAACACTAAACAAGTAATGATTATGCATGTCAAAAAATAATCCACAATATCAAGTCATGCATCTCAAAATACTATGCCCACAATGCAATTTTATGCATTAAAATATTTCTCTCAAAATCATTTCTTTCTTGGGCCCTGACCAACGCTACTATTCCATGCACTGGAAAAGAGCTCTGTACACCGCCATAATCCAATGGCCAATAATCATATAAGCATGCAAATCCATGCACGCGAACCTGCAAATCCATGCATGCTTCGGTGCAGTAGTAGTGGTTAGCAAAATATTTTCCTTTCTCAGTATCATGCCGTGCAATGCAAGATTTATCACAATGCTCGTATATGATGCATGCACTGCAAATGATAATGCCCATGTATGTATGCTCAATGGAAAGCCCTCTACTATGCACATATGATTTATGATATTACAAATAATTCACACATCTACTATGTTTATGCATTGTAGTTGCAAATGAATCTTTATTTACCTTTCACTTGGTTGGTGGCTTAGTCTAGATTTGATTATTGTTCCCCTCCAATCTTAGATGTAAAATAGCCTGTAATATTACCAACATCAAGCACCATTCCCAATTTCGCAAGTTGAAAACATAAAATGTCATACTAAGACCTTAAACACCAAGCTATCTAGGTTTTACAAACTAGAATCCAATCTAGTCCCTCCAATACCTTAATTTCTCATCTTAGATACATGTAAATATCATATAATTAAAGTATTATAACTTTAATATCATGTACCTAATTGTTAACACTCAATAGCAACATGTCTAGGTTGAGATATGTTAAATTATCAAATGGGACAAATTCACATTTTTATACTTACTTGCTATCCAATTTAGTTGCACGATAATTTTGACATCCCTAAATATATCCAATCACTCCCAAAATTTTACCACACTTAGATAACATGTATATAAATGTAACCATATCACAGAATTTCTAAAACTCATGGATATATCTTCCCAAGTTCAGCTCTCTTCACAACATATTGAAACAGATTATTTTCCTACCGTGACAGTTTTGCACACTTCACGACATTAATAGTTTTGGCACCCTTACGTATATTCAATCTCTCCGAACTTTTTACCACACTTATATAAAATATACACAGAGATAACCAGGTTATATTCTTGCCTAAACTAATGGATTTAGCTCCCCTAATTCAGTCTCCTTCACAGCACACCAAAATAGATTTTACTACTTTAGCAGTTTGAGTGTTTCTCCAATATCATTCTCTATTTTAATTTCTAACCTATCAAAATTCATTCCAATACTCTTAACTCATATATAAACATATATGTGATGATAATTATAGGTTTTATTCAATATACCATACACTTTTGAAGCCTAAAACACAGAAATACAGCAAGGTGATAGTTTCTAGCACAAGTGTTTTCTATCAAATATTTCCAACCACAAACCCTTTCTTTATGCATCAAAGCCTATATAATAACATCCTAACACATTTACAAATAATATTCAAAGCTTAATAAGCCAATAAACCTCAAAATAAATTTGAAAGTCATGCCAAACCCGTAGGTTAAGCTCACATTGCACTATTTTCTACTTGAACTTGGTTATTTCTCGTTCCCTTTACTTGTTTTGCCTCCTTTTTCGGTTGGAATCACTTAGGATCTATTTAGAGATATTTTTACATGTATTTAGAAGCTGAAATGGTTCAGAATAAGGTTCAAGTCATGGTTGTTAGCTTAAAAGTGAAGAATAGGTTGAGATGCTAGCTTGATAAGTCTAAGCATGAGGTGGCATAAGCTTGAGGTGGCATGTAATGGTATAATCTGATTTTTTTCCTTATCTTGCAACCCTAATCTTGTGTGTCTCACATATTCTTATTTGGTTGCAACCTATCTTTATCACCATTCATTCCCGTAGCTAATTCCTATGTCCGTTCATTAGGTTCTTCACCCAAAAAATCATCGGTTCTTGCCCGATTGATAAGTTTGTGCATTGAAAGTGTTACAAGCCTATAAACCTAGTTATATAACATTTAAATTATAGTATTGTATTTCTAGTTGTCCCAAGTGTAAGATTTAAATATACATATAATATTAAAATTCATGATCGAACCGACTCTCTTTCTATAAACTTTTCGGTGACACCTTTCGAACTCCTAAGGTTACCACGTGTAACCTAGCACTATTCACTATATTGATACCTAAATTTCTTCTTATCTCAATACAAAATCAACCACTTAGGTTAGGGAATTCGATAATCAATACCATGCGAGAGCTTCAAAATTAAGTTTAATGGTTAACAACGCTATGTAAAATAAAATGAATTATATGATGTCATACCAATGCAAATAGCACGTAATTAACATGTAATGCATGAATCATATGTGGCCATATAAGTAATAAGAGGCTCGGGTATCACAACTAATACTTGCACTATTATAACGAGGAAATTCCTATTTGATAATAGAATATTTCTAATTTGGAATTTCCAAGTGGGGTAGTTTAGTGTACTTATTCCTAAACAAATACCCACATACATGCACTAGTGTCACCACACCAATACCCACAGAACGAAACATCCTCCTTTTGAGCATGTATCATATGCACAAGTCTCAACGGGATTAATAATGTCCCATGTCATTGATCCTTGACTTGGAATATTTTAAGACCACAAAC
Organism: Paulownia fortunei; assembly: GCA_019321725.1. Classification (NCBI taxonomy): domain Eukaryota; kingdom Viridiplantae; phylum Streptophyta; class Magnoliopsida; order Lamiales; family Paulowniaceae; genus Paulownia; species Paulownia fortunei. The sequence continues at coordinate 8,371,516 of CM033107.1, read as the reverse complement.
TTAGAGATATATTCTACAATCGCCATCATATACACGATCACGCCCCATAGCTTTGTATGATCTAAGGACTTTATCTAATTTTTATGATGAATTTAAGATGAAGACTGCCATTTCAATGACATTAATATGAATAAGAATGATTCACAAGAGTATAAGGACGACCAGATTAATTAGCTCATCGAACACTACTCTAACAATATCCCCTAGAGATAATTGCCATTGTATTAAGACCCATCTTCCCCAAGATATCCTTTAAATACTTATCTCAGGATTAAATTAGTAGGTCTACTAGATTTTCTGCCAAGGCAATCTTTCCACATAGATGTTGCCTCTGCCAATGATTTTTAGAATTATGGTATTGCTAATCTATTTCTGCTTGGATCCTTTGATGAGACATTGGCTTCTTTGCTTGCATAACAGCCCTATTGTTATGACATTACTCCGATACTCGATTAATAATGGTTAGAACTATATATAGCAGTTGGATAAAGTTCCCCATCCAAACAGTCTCTTTTCACAGCATCGCATGCCCGATGTATTCAACCATGGTGGTGGAGTCTACGATCGTTACAAGCTTGGAACTCTTTCCAACTAACCATCCCACCGTGAATATGAATCTAGACATAGACTCAAAGTCATCTATTTTAGACTAAAAACTAGATGAAACATTAGAGTTTTAGTTTTCCATAATCGTACTCTAAGAAGCAATCCTCAGTGTTTTCCAAGTACTAAAGATTGTCTATACGGCTCCTAATGCTTTTTGCATCAAATTAATTGATATCTGCTTGTGACACTCGGAGCATTTCTGATACCAAATCTTGTACATAGATTTACATATTTTATACTTCATATCAAGGATGCATAAGTATGTGAGTTATTATTTTCTATTTTGTGAAAAGTCTTTAGGGATGAGGACTTCGAAAGAGAAATCCCATAACTCAAAAAATAAGAATCTCTTCTAGGATTCTTCTATGCTAAACCCTTTTAGCATCTAATCTATGTATTTAGATTTAGGATAGTCCAAGCATCCTTTTAGATCTATCTCCATAGATCTTAGTCCCTAATCCTTAGGACACTTCTCCTAAATCTCTCTTGGAGAACTTTATAGATGACAATTCTCAGTTGACTACAATATTCCTATATCATCCCTATGAGTAGAGTGTCATCAACTGAAATACAACAATCATTTCCATGCTTCCACTAACCCTCTTATACACTCTTGGTCATTTGCATCCATAAGGTAATTAAACCATTTGATTAACTTAGCAAATCGAATGTTCCATCTTGGGAAAATTTATTTTGAGTCTTAACAGATCTCTAAAGCTCGCAAACCTTTTGCTTGCTTATGTTTGATATGAAAACCTTTGGCCGCTTAACTTATATTCTATTCTCAATACCCTTATTGAGAAAGGCAGTCTTCACATCCTTTGCCATATCTAGTAGTCGTAATACATATATATATAGATAGTATGATCCAAATGCACTTTTGCATCACATTTGATAAAATATATCCTTAATAATTAATACCTTGACTTTGAGCATAACACTTCACTATCAGTCGTGCTATTATAGGTCACCACCTTCCTATCTTCTCCAATTTTATATTTGCAGATATATTTGCAGCTAATGGGAATCATTCCCACTAATGGGCCCACAAAGGTCAAACCTTGTTGGAGTACATGGAGTCAATTTCAAATTGCATGGCATTTCATCATTTTTTTGAATTGATGTCATACATCGTTATTCCTTACTTGGATCAATATTCAAAAAAGAGATCCTCCTTACTGCTCTCTAGTTAAAGGCTCTTATCGTATAAGTAGCCCCAAGATCCTTTTAGATGTCCTTGCATATTGTGTACTAGATGTTTTAGTAATTTATTCATGCACCATTACCACTTGTGGGACAAACTGTGGTTCTTGATCTCCTTCAAGCTCTATGATCTAGCCATTTCTATTCAATAGAAATTCCTTCTTCTTAAGAAGGTGACATCCCTAGAAAATAAACTCCTTTATTTTTAGGGATCATAGAAATAGTATCCTTTAGATTTCTTTGGGTACGCCACAAATTTGCATAAGCTGGATTCATATCCGTCTTATCTCCAACTAACTGCTTTAAAGAAACATGCCCCTTTATACCCTTAGGTATATATATGAGGGTTCATTTGCCACATTATATCATATATGATGTTTTGGCACCAACTTAGATGATATTCTTACTTGATAAAAATATCGTCGATTATAGGGTGAATTCCCACAATGAAGGAGGAAATAGTTGAATCTCAACATGGATTTACTTAATGAGAGAATTTAATTCTAACTTAAACTGATTGTACCCTTCAATTAAGCAAACTAATTACTATTGTTTTCAATCATTCAAAAAAACTTCTAAACACAATATAAGCATTACAAAATCAATAGAAACAAGTAAATTAAATAATTTAACAAGACTATCAATTTTGCTAAAAATTAGCTTAACTCGCTTGGTTTTGGCTTCAAGTGTAACTTACTTAAGTTTTCAAACATACAAAATCATACTAAAACATGTAACCATCAAAGATACTAGAAATTCATCATAAGAAACATTGAAAAAGAATATAGCTTGATTAAGTTGGATTTAAGCTTCAAAATCAACGGTTTTCAAGTTTAAAAGGATGGAAACTTGTTCTAGCTTGTGTTCAATAGATTCCTATGGATTGAATTCAATTTGTGTGAGTATGAGAGTGTAGAAATTTGGGAGAAATTTAGGAGAATAAGGGCTGGTCGTTTTTGAGGTGCTTCCACAAGAAATATGGATGAAAATAATTTCTTTGACCTTTCAAAGAGAGGTAAGTGGAGGGTGATGATTGGTTGCATCGTGCTTGGTGTCTTCTCATGCCAAAAGCCACGTTCATGGGCTAAGGAGATGACAAAAATTGATGCTTTGGTGTTATAATCAAGTGCAATACGGTTTAGAATAGTTTTATGCAACCTAGTCAACCAACTAATCAAATTGCACTATTTTGCATACTTTTAATTCTTAGCCAAATGTAACATATTTCAAGTAAATATTTAAGTAATTAATCACTTAGCATATAACTAGTATGGAGCAATACAAATAATTCATTTCATGGTCATTCAACACATCAATCTTTCTTAATCGAGATATCGAGCTTTTCACTGCAAAAAAGGCACTTAAGGAATATGTTAAATCAAGAAATGAAAGTTTGATCTCATATTTCATGTACTAATGCATGTTAAAGCATAATTGAAGCATATAATAACAATTATTCATGTTCGTGCAATTATGTTATTTGTATGCCATAATTCGATAATGCATATTGATTAGATGCATGTTCATGCAAAATGCTTATTATTGGCTATGTAGTAGAGAATTGAGAATTGGGCATTTCAATCCTTCATTCCTTATAAAAATTTCGTCCTCGAAATTTGACGTACCAAATAATTTCGGATACTTACTCTGCATTTTTTCTTCTCTTTCCCATGTGGCCTCTTCCACAGAATGATTCCTTCATAATACTTTAACAAGTCGAATCTTTTTCATTCTCAACTCTTTTCCTTCTGATTTAGAATTTGCACTGGTTTCTCTTCATAGGCTAAATCAGAAGTCAATTCCAATGGTTCATAACTCAACACATGAGAAGGGTTTGAAATGTACTTTCTCAACATAGACACATGGAAAATATTGTGAACACTAGATAATGGTGGCGGTAAGGCCACTCTACAAGTTTTATCACCAACTCTTTCGAGAATCTCGAATAGGCCGACATACCTTGGGCTGAGTTTTCCTTTCTTTCAAATCTCATAACACCTTTCATGGGAGCAACTTTTAAGAACACATGATCTCCAATTGCAAACTCTAGATCTTTTCTTCGTTTATCTGCATAACTTTTCTGTCTACTATGCGCAATCTTCATTCTCTCTCGTATCTTCTCTACTACCTTAGCGGTATGTTGAACTATTTCTGGACCAAGTAGGCTTCGTTCTCCAACTTCATCCCAATGAACTGGAGATCTACATTTTTGTCCATAAAATGCTTCATAAGGCGCCATTTTAATTGTTGATTGGTAGCTATTATTATAAGTAAACTCCACTAACGGAACCTTTGAATCCCAACTCCCTTGAAAATCTAGCACACAAGCTCTTAACATATCCTCTAATATTTGAATAACCCTCTTTGATTGCCCATCACTTTGTGGATGAAATGCTGTACTGAATACAAGTTTCGTTCCCAAGGCACTGTGTAAGCTCTTCTAAAATGTAGATGTAAACTCAGGATCTCTATCAGACACTATTGGAACTGGCACCCCATGTAATCTGACTATCTCTTTAATATATTGTTGAGCATACTGGTCCATATTATATGTGGATTTTACTGGAAGAAAATGGGTTGATTTAGTTAATTTATCAACAATCACCCATATGAAATTATACACATTTTGTGTTCTAGGTAATCTGAGCACAAAGTCTATTGTAATGTGCTCCCATTTCCACTCTGGAATCAACAAAGGCTTCAACAACCCTGATGGTCTTTGATGTTTAATCTTAACTTGTTGACAAGTTAGACATTCAACCACAAATTTTGCTATATCTCTCTTCATTTTTAGGCCACTAATAATGTTGTTGTAAGTCCTTATACATTTTTATGCTACCTGGGTATACTGAGTAAGGAGTAGTATGAGCTTTTTTTAAAATATCTCCTTTCATGGTCTTATCAAATGGCACACACAGTCTTCCTTTATATCGAATAATTCCATCATCAGTAACAGAGAAGTCTGGCCTCTTTCCCACCTCAATCATTCTTTTCAATCTACACAAATGCATGTCCACCTTTTGACCTTCTCTAATTCTATCTTGAAGTGCAGGTCTCAACACTAAGGCTGACAATGAATACTTTTCCCTTTAGGTACAATTTCAAGCTCTAATCTCTGCAAATCCAGTAATATTGACTTTTGTATAATAAAAAGAGAGGATGTGGATTTTCTGCTCAATACATCTGCAACCACATTCGCTTTACTAGGATGATAGTTGATCACACAATCATAATCCTTCACAAGTTCTAACCATCTTCTTTGTCTCATATTCAGCTCTTTTTGGGTAAAGAAGTACTTCAAACTCTTATGATCTGTGTATATCTCACACTTCTCACCATATAAATAATATCTCCAAATTTTCAAGGCAAAAATCATAGCAGCAAGTTCTAAATCATGGGTTGGATAATTCTTTTCATATTCCTTCAATTGCCTTGAAGCATAGGCAATAATAACCTTCCCATTTTGCATTAAAACAACACCCAAACTATTTTTTGAAGCATCGCTATACACCATGAATCTACCAATTCCAGTTGGAATGGTAAGAACATGACCTGTAGTCAATTTATGTTTCAGTTCTTGAAAACTTCTTTCACAAGCATCGGTCCATAAGAACTTCACATTCTTTCTTGTCAACATTGTTATTGGAGTTGTTATCTTTGAAACCCCTGAACAAATCATCGATAGTACCCTGCTAATCCCAGAAACTCCTTACTTCTGATATATTTGTTGGTGTTGGCCACTTAATGACAGCTTCTACCTTGCTCGGATCAACAGAAATACCATCCTTTGATACCACATAACCTAGCATCTCTAGTAAAATACTTATCATAAAATATTATTTTAAACCTTTCCCAAGTTAGCTCTTCCATATTCACTGCAAGTTTGGCTCCTTCCCACCAGGTTCTAGCATTCTTCTTCAACAAGAAGATTGTATAGAGTACCTTCTCAGCATCATCAATTTTCATGTAGTCAAAGATAGTATCCAATGATTTAACCCATTCCTCTGCAACCATAGGATCAACCCACCAGCAAAATCAATAGGTTCCATCTTTCTAAACTTCTCATATACAGCCTACGAAGGATCCTGTCGAGCTCGTGGTGGAGAAAGTCGTTGATTTTGTTCTTAGGTTCTTTGTTGCATATCTAGCAATTGTTGTATCTGTTCACCATGCATTCTAGTTTGTTGTTGAATGAGATCAGTCAAATTGTCCACCACACTATGATTACCCTCATGATCATCTATTGTCTTCCTTTTTGGTGCCATGACCTGATATACATTACCCAATCTCATTTCATTCATTAGCCAATAATAAATATATAATCATGATAGTAACATGGAATAAAATATAATCAAATAAACATAAAAGCAAATAAACAAGTAGTTGATCGAGTTTTCCAGCCAGGATGTGTTCATATGCCTTTTTCTATCTATAGGAACAACTAAACCTCCGCTCTGATACCACAAATTGTAACATCCCTTTACCTAACTGTAGAGCTTAAACAAGCTAATACAGTTAAGTTAAGAAATGTTAATTTTTCATCAATATTAGAGTTATGGTTTTAATAAAAGTTCTTGTTTTTAGCTATAAGAGAAAGAACTTGAATCGTTTTAAACACACCATATATATATGTCAAAATTGAGTACATCTATTTACAAAACCATAACAGAGCGGCTTATTTAAAAACAAGACAGAGTTTTCAAAATAAACTACAAAACAGCTCGAAGCATCGCATATGAACAAATCTCTGTCAGGCCGCTCTAGAGACTCAGTCAATCTCTAAATCTATATATTTCTATCTGCATCACATGAATCTAATGAGCTAAAGGCTCAGTAAGGTGAAACTGATGCAATAACAAATATCGTGCATACAAATCACATAAATGATTAAATGCAGTATTCATTTAATAACTTTCTTTCATAAATCATTCTTTAGGGCCCTTAAAGTGTGGTACCTAACTAATAGCAATAGATCGTAGTTTTTGGAACCTGTTCATAATAATTGGCCAATAAGAGAACTAATACGGGGTTTCCATACTTGGTCTTTCAATTTCAGGTATTAGCCGTATTCTATTTCATTCATTGTGGCTTTTCTATACCAGTTTTTCAACCTCAAGTATTTGCCACCATTTGTTGGGTCTGTCGGTCCCTCCCGCGTCCCTTATCTACCCGACCATCAATTAAGTATCATACTTCATTTTCAAAAACCTCATTATATTCTTAATAGTGTCATGCTTCATCAACCATAAATGCATCAAATATTACATCATTTGAAAAATAATATCAATCACTTTAAAACATGAACAACATTATATGATTCTTGTGATACAGCAAATGAAAGTTTCAACTTACCTCAAGTCCACTTTGTGGCAAGTGAAAAGACCAATCTCTTTCGAAGATAGGATGTGTTAAAGGCTTAACATAATCAATCATGTACCATTTAATATCCTTTTTATAGACATTTAGTCTATTCTAATTAAAGTTCATATACACTTTTCAAGCTTTTGTAAACAACTTCATATCAATTACATAACCTTAAAAATAATGCATACTCCATATTTTACTACTAATTCAGGACATTAAACATTAGGGCAGCCATTAAATAACTAATAATTCAAACATAATCATTAGAGTAGCCCCTAAAACATGCACACAATCTAAATTAACATGACGTAAATTTGGTTCTAACTTAAATTGATTGTACCCTTCAATTAAACAAATTAATTGCTATTGTTTTTAATCATTCAAATAAACTTCCAAACACAATATAAGCATTACAAAGTCAATAGAAACAAGTAAATTAAACAATTTCACAAGACTATCAATTTTGCTAAAAATTAGCTTAACTAGCTTGATTTTGGCTTCGAGTGTAACTTAAGTTTTCAATCATACAAAACCATACTAAAATATATAACATCTAAGATACTACAAATTCATCATAAGAAACATTGAAAAAGAATATACCTTGATTAAGTTGGAATTAACCTTCAAAATCAACAGTTTCAAGCTTAAAATGTTGGAAACTTGTTCTAGCTTGTGTTTTATGGATTCCTATGGATTGAATTCAATTTGTGTGAGTATGAGAGTGTAGAAATTTGGGAGAAACTTAGGAGAATAATGGCTGGTTGTTTTTGAGGTGCTTCCACAAGAAATATAGATGAAAATGATTTCTTTGGCCTTTTAAAGGGAGGTAAGTGGAGGGTGATGATTGGTTGTACCATACTTGGTATCTTCTCATGCCAAAAGCCTTGTTCATGGGCTAAGGAGATAACAAAAATTGATGCTTTGGTGTTATAATCAAGTGTAATGCGATTTAGAATGGTTTTATGCAACATAGTCAACCAACCAATCAAATTACACCATTTTGCATACTTTTAGTTCTTAGCCAAATGTAATATATTTCAAGTAAATATTTATGCAATTAATCACTTTAGCATATAATTAGTATGGAGCAATACAAATAATTCATTTCATGGCCATTCAACACATCAATCTTCCTTAACCGAGATACCGAGCTTTTCACTGCAAAAAGGGCACTTAAGGAATATGTTAAATCAAGAAATGAAAGTTTGATCTCATATTTCATGTACTAATGCATGTTAAAGCATAACTAAAGCATATAATAACAATTATTCATGTTCATGCAATCATGTTATTTGTATGCCATAATTCGATAATGGACATTGATTAGATGCATATTCATACAAGATGCTTATTATTGGCTATGTAGGAGAGAATTGAGAATTGGCATTACAATATATATTTTTTCCATAACATCATAGTTCACAAATTAGATTAACAAATGTTTAACACCATTACCAATATATAATGATATGTGTATATTTATATTTTTATATATAAAACTTAGTTGGTCAACCGTGTTCGATAATGCGTGTCCTAAAATTTTAAAATTTATTTTGACCAGTATCCATGTCATGCTATATGTTGAAATGTGGAGTATCTCATATTGAAAGTTTGGTGTGAATGAAAAATTCTTTAAATTTTAAAAGGTTTGTCCTTTAGTATGGGTGTGCATCCTACATTGGAAAAATGAAGTAAGTTTGACTTGCACATATAGAATTTCAATTCAAGAGTAGAGTACAAATGTAGCTCTCCTTGTGGTGCACCCTAGTGGACATAGTGGACTTTTGACTAGCTTTAACTAGCTTAAGGATCTACGAGGGTTGTTCGAAGCACCACCCGAGCCCTTACACACACGTTGCAAAGGTCATATTGGGCGCTCTAGTAACGTACTTTGCATGTATACATTTTTAGAAATTGAACCGACATGAGGTAGAGTGGCTAAACCTTGGTTTAGTGATGTGGTATGATAACTCTACATGGTAGTGATGTGGCATATTCGTCCAAGTGGCACTCCATGGCATGACACCGTACGGTTAAGTGTCCAGTTGACGTAACTGTATACGCGGGTGGAGACAAGGTGTGACTGAAAGGCTACGATTGGTCCTTAACACTGACAATTCTATATGATGTGACATCATGTTGTTAAGTGCCAATGGAACATGACCATAAATGTGGGTGCTAATGAGTATGACCGAAGGGCTTTGATAAGTCTTTAATGCTGACAGGTGCGGAGGAGTGAACACACTCGTCCAAGGCAAAGGTGTGCGGTAAGGTTGTCGTCCTTTGTATAGGGATGTAACCTAAACTATAAGATCGTAGCTAGATTTCAAGAGATGCGATCTAATGGTTCAGATTGATTCTGGCTAAGAAAAATGGCCAATCATGAAGAGACATCAGAAATTCTTTAAATAGGGCCCTTCGCATTCTATTTTCTTCACACCAATCAATTTGAATATCTAATTGATTTTCCTTTTCTCCCTTCTGCTAAATTTTTTTTATTATTATAGCATTCTTTTGATTATTCTTTGAATAAGAATACAATCGAGTTTTGGTTTGAATGATAAGATTAATATAGTATTGTACTAATCTTGTAATAAAGTATTGTTTCTTGGGAGACAGACGTCCACGATCCTGCAACACCGAGCAGGGGGTGAAATTTATCTTAAGTTGGACCTAAAACTAGTAGATTTAGTGCTAACATTTCTTCAATGCATGCATCATTTTGTTGTCTAGAATCTGATATTAGGTTAAAAGCACCTCCTTCATGAATTTTTTCCAAATTATCTTTGCTTTCTGATGCTGTAATAGGGTTTCAAACCTTGCCCTATTCCATAGTTAAAACAAATAAGATCAAATAGAAATTGTGTCAAGTGTATGTAAATAATTTTTGAACTTACACTTATTATGTTTTTAGATGTTTGTGGTTTGTACTTTGAACTTTGTGTAGGTACCTTAAATGATATACTTCTGGGTTTGGGGATCTTGCCTTGTTCCACAATCAAAACCAATTTACATTAACAGAGTACAAAGAAATTTAATTGCAGTAAAACATATGATAACCATTAAGCCTCAACTTACAGTTCTTAATCTTCCAAGTGAAGTGTCAGTTTGACGCACCTCTTGACTCGGGCCCTCATGATGATGTGAAACTTTTTTGCTCACCCAATAGACAAATTGCCACTAAATTAATAACAAAATATGTTATGATGTCCAAAAGTTAAAAGTAAATAAATATTCAAATTATACTTGTAATTTATGGGGCCTCTGTGTGGTTCCAAACTCAGTGGTCACTTGACTGCATGATTGATCTTGTGTTGTAATTTGTGGGTCTTTTTTAAAAGGGCATCCTTTCTTATTGTGTCCCTCAACACCACAATGGATGTATTTGATAATTTTTTGTTGTTTTTTCAGCTTATGTTCACTTGATTGCACCTTAGGCTTCCCCCTTGATCTTTCCTTATGTTTCTATTAACCCTCATCTTTTTCCCTTCTTCTTGCTTTTGTTGACCTTCCAACAGGCCTACCAAGGTTTGGGGGCATGAATGAATAAAGCCTATTGGTTTCCACTCATTTCTGCCATTTATAGGTATAATGGCAAGGGCATATACCTTCTTGTAAGCGTCCAGCCTGTAACATATGTGAGTGTAATCATACACATCCAACCTCTGGCTGTAAATGGCACATAAAGCATGCTTGCACGGGATTCCACTCAAATCCCATATCCTACATCCACATGTTCCTTCATTCAAGTCAACACTGTATTTATTCCTAGTAAACCAAGAAATTTGATAGTAATAATCATCTGCTTTGATGAGGATACAATCTCCCACCTTCTCACCAATCTTGTCAATCACCTTCTAGATTTTAGGACAAAATGCTCCTTTCTACTACTCATTTGCTCTATCCCTATTTTCCTGCATTTTTTCATTAAATATTCCACTATTCACTCCAACATTAACACAATAGGCTTCTCTTGGCCTCTAGAATGTTACAGTTAAAAGTTTCACACCCATTATTCAACAATATATCACACTTGGGATAGTCACTTAAGTGTGACCTACTCTAGTGCTGGGGTGGTTTACCATTAAACCACTCAGTTGCCCTTTCATCTATTACTCTCAATTTATCCATCTTTTTCCTAAATTTATTAATTGTAGTAGCTCTAACTGCCTTCCACAAAGCATTCTTGAAAGCTTGACCTCTAAACCCAATATTTTTAAAGTTGGAATGTATGTGTCTAACATAAAACATATGAGTAGCACTTTGGAACACCTCTTGAAAATCTTGGTTCAGCCTATTTTGTTTATCAGATATAAAAGTCCACTCATAATCTTTCTCAATATTTAAATCTATCTTCATCAGGGTTAGAAACCACTCCCAAGTGTCCTTGACTACTTTATAACCACAACATAGGTAATTGGGAATATATTATTGTTAAGGTCCACTCCTGTAGCTATTAACACCACTCCCCCATGAGGGCCCTTTAAATACACCAATCTACCCCCCAAAAAAGGTCTACAACTAGCAAAAAACCCCATCTTCAAAGCATTTAAACACATATAAAACCTATCAAATCTGTTCTTACCACTGCTTTGATCAGTTCCTGTGATTACAGTACTTCTAGGGTTGGTTCTTTTAATTTAATCTACAAAATCCCAAAGCAAAGAATATTGTTCATTAGGAATTCCCTCAATCATTTCAATAGCTTTTCTCTTTACCCTATAAGCTTGAAAATTTGAGATGTGACATCTAATATCCTCAATGATATTAGCCTTAAAGCCTTTCATATTTCTCTTAGGGTAGACTTGATTTTGTGTATGTATTTCCTAGATAACCATCTGGATTTTATATTTTTCAGATGAAAACTCCTAGCATAAGTATGTCCTTAGTTGAAATGTAAGTTCATCTTTGAGCTTTAGTGCATGAAATTTCCACTCACAATCCTTATCAACATATTTAGCATGCATCCAAATCTTATCAATTTTAGTGATATTTATGTTCATTTTATTTCTAATGGCATGTGAGTGTATTGCATGCCTTAACTCAGCTTTGGTGCTAAAAATCATCTCTAATTCAAAGGTTGGATTATATAACTCTACTGGGTTGAAGACTAAATAGTCATGCACCTAAATCTCACCATCAGAATCCTTACAGCTATCCAAGTCATCATCACTCTTTAAAACATCATCTTCACCAGATTCACCTCTATTTAAACCATCCTCCCCCTTTTCTTAGCCATTATTAGCATCAACTTGTTTAAAGCATTCAACATCAGGGTCTATATTTTCATTAAACATATTATCATCTTTATTGTTTTGCCCTATCCCGTCATCATTGTCTTTAGATTGCATATCATACTCACTATCCTCAAAATCTTCACTTGCATCATTCTTAGAATCCCCATCCACCTCTTATACTACTTTAACCCCACTAGTCCCTTCTACCCTATCATTCTTAGGATCCCCATTAGTCCTTTCTTCCCCATCCTCTCCTTTTTCCATCTTTTTCCCATCTCCATCACTATCTTATTCCACATCCCCATCCCCATCCCCATCACTATCATCCTCATCTACATTATTAGTAAGCTCAATTGGTTGCTTACAAGAATCACTTTAACTACATAAAAAACCAGATAATTCCTCTATGTATAAACTAATCACTCTGTCACTTTTCAATTTTTCTTCATATAGCCTATGCAAATCATTACTAATCAAAGTAAACCCATTGTTAACTTTGGTGTACAATCTCATAGAGGGCTTTACACCTACTATTCTACAAATTTCTTAATTATATCTAAACATAAACAATCATGCTCAAAGTAATCAAATTCTAATATATCCCCCTACATAGGCTGACAATTTTCCTATAAGAAACCTATTACCATAGTTAAGACATAATGTAAAGTTGCTAGATTTTAGACCTATGAAAGAATATAAAAATAAAAATCAATCCACTTAGTAAAAAAACAAAAACCCTAATGGACAGAACAAACAAAAACACCAAATAATAAATAAAAATACATGCCAATAAACAAAAAGGAGAACAGGGAAATAAAATGCATATACAATATAGAACATTGAGGCCACCATTGAAAATAACAAAAAAAAATAAAAAATCATAAAAAATTAAATAATCCATTGAAAACAGACAAAGGACCACCATCGAAGTCCCCCACTTGACTTTAGTAACAAAAGTAGCAAAATTCAATAGAAAAAATAACTAAAACTTGATTTTGTCTGTTACAATCCCTATACACAACAACAGTTCAAATTTTTAGAAAAAACCACTATAAGAAATACTGCATTGCTTACCATATTTTGGTGGGGGCAAATGGTGATTTTCTGAGTCTCTAATCTTCATTTCATCATGAACTATGGTCTCTACTACTTTCGATTTAGGGTTTTCACCACTTTATAGTTCAAAATGAAGAAATGAATTTTGGTTTTGGGGAATTTTTGGGACCGGTTTTAGGGTTTAGGCTAATAGATTTGGGAAATTATTTCCTACCCTTAGATGTTTTTCTTTCCATTCGATAGTCATGTGTGGTGCATATCAAGGCTATCCTAGTGGACCCCTTCTACTACTCCTCAACTCAATGGAGTTGTGGAGTATAGGAATAGGACCCTGTTAGACATGGTTCGATCGATAATGAGTTTTACTAGACTTTCTCTTTTATTTTGGGGCTATGCTCTAGAAACGAAGATATATCTATTAAATAGAGTGCAATCAAAGTTAATGCCCAAAGCATCATATAAGATGAGGTGTAGGAAACAACCCTCTTACAAATACCTAAGGGTATGGAGATGTGTTGCTTTTGTGAAACAGCAAGTGGGAGATAAATTGAATATGAAATCTAGTTTAAGTAAGTTCATGGGGTATCCAAAAGAATCCATTGGATCCTATTTCTCTGACTCATCAGAATAAAGGTTGTTTGTTTCGAGGAATGCCACCTTCTTAGAGGAAGAGTTTCTATTGGATGGAAATGGCAAAGTCATGGAACTTGAAGAAATTCAAGAACCACATAACCTCTCAATAGATGAAGTAATGGGCCAACCAATTGAGACTGGGCCTTTGGACATGCAACCTCCTGTATGATCTGAAAGGATCTCAAAACCACCTGAGAGGTATGTCATTTTATTAGAGAATAAGGAGGAGAATCTCCCCTTGGATAGTGGTCCAAGAACTTATGAAGAGGTGATGTCTGATATTAACTCAGAAAGTTGGCAAGATGTTATGCAATTCAAGATAGATTCCATATACTACAATAAGGTATGAACTTTGGTGGACCCATCACAAGGAATAGTTCACATTGGGAATAGTTCCCATTGGCTGCAAATAGTTCAACAAGCGGAAGCTTGGAGTAAATGGAGAGGGAGTGACCTACAAAGTATGACTTGTCACGAAAGGTTATACTCAGAAGCAAGGAATTGATTGTGAGGAAACATTTTCTCCAGTAGCGATGCTTAAATCTATCTAGATATTGCTAGCCATATCAGTGTATTATGACTACGAGATATGATAGATGGATGTGAAGACCGCTTTCCTTAATTGAAACATTAAAGAAGAAATTTATATAAAGCAGTTAGAAGGCTTCATATCCAGAGGGAGTGAGAAAAAGGTTTGTAAAGCTCCAGAGATAAATTTATAGACTCAAGTAGGCTTCCTAATGCTGAAATATCTAGTTTGACGAGGTAATCAAATTGTTTGGTCTCCATAAGAAACCAAATAAACCTTGTGTTTATAAGAAGGCTAGTGGGAGTACTGTGATATTTATTGTATTATATTTTGATGACATCCTACTCATTAGGAATGATGTAGGGATGCTACAGTCAATAAAGACTTGGTTATCTAACCTATTCTCTATGAAGGATTTAGGAGAAGCATCATTTATTCTTGGAATAAATATTTATAGAGATAAGTTTAGAAGGATGATCGGACTATCCCAATTCATGTATATAGATAAAATGCTAAAGAGGTTTAGCATGGAGGAATCCAAATGAAGATTCTTGCTAATGAGTCATAGTTTTCTCTCTCGAGGGCTATGTCTTCAAAGACTCCTGAGGAGAGTGAAAGGATGACCTGCATACCTTATGCATTTGCCATCGGAAACATAATATATGGAATGCTATATACGAGGCTTATGTTGCATATACTATGAGTGTCACAAGCAGATATCAGTCCAATCTAGGTAAAGAACAATGGAAGGCCGTAAAAATGATCCTCAAGTACTTGATAAGAATTGTAATGCCCAATTCTCAATTCTCTCCTACATAGCCAATAATAAGCATCTTGCATGAATATGTATCTAATCAATGTGCATTATCGAATTATGGCATACAAATAGCATGATTGCACGAACATGAATAATTGTTATTATATGCTTTAGTTATGCTTTAACATGCATTAGTACATGAAATATGATATCAAACTTTCATTTCTTGATTTAACATATTCCTTAAGTGCCCTTTTTGCAGTGAAAAGCTCGGTATCTCGGTTAAGAAAGATTGATATGTTGAATGGCCATGAAATGAATTATTTGTATTGCTACATACTAGTTATATGCTAAAGTGATTAATTACCTAAATATTTACTTGAAATATGTTACATTTGGCTAAGAACTAAAAGTATGCAAAATGGTGCAATTTGATTGGTTGGTTGACTAGGTTACATAAAACCATTCTAAACCGCATTGCACTTGATTATAATACCAAAGTATCAATTTTTGTTATCTCCTTAGCCCATGAATGTGACTTTTGGCATGAGAAGACACCAAGCATGATACAACCAATCATTACCCTCCACTTACCTCTCTTTGAAAGGCTAAAAAAATTATTTTCATCCATATTTCTTGTGGAAGCACCTCAAAAATGACCAGCCCTTATTCTCCTAAGTTTCTCCCAAATTTCTACACTCTCATACTTACACAAATTGAATTCAATCCATAGGAATCCATAGAACACAAGCTAGAATAAGTTTCCATCATTTTAAGCTTGAATCTGTGGATTTTGAAGGTTAATTCCAACTTAAACAAGGTATATTCTTTTTCAATGTTTCTTATGATGAATTTGTAGTTTCTTGGATGGTTACATATTTTAGTATGGTTTTGTATGATTGAAAACTTAAGTTACACTTGAAGCCAAAGCCAAGCTAGTTAAGCTAATTTTTAGCAAAATTGATAGTCTTGTGAAATTGTTTAATTTACTTGTTTCTATTGACTTTGTAATGCTTATATTGTGTTTGGAAGTTTCTTTGAATGATTAAAAACAATAGCAATTAGTTTCTAGAACCAAATTTACGTCATGTTAACTTAGATTATTTGCATGTTTTAGGGGCTGTCCTAATGATTATGTTTGAATTATTAGTTATTTAATGGTTGCCCTATTGTTTAATGTCCTGAATTAGTAGTAAAATATGGAGTATGCATTATTTTTAAGGTTATGTAATTGATATGAAGTTGTTTACAAAAAGATTGAAAAGTGTATATGAACTTTAACTAGAATAGACTAAATGATTTATAAAAAAAGATATTAAATGGTACATGATTTGATTATGTTAGGTCTTTAACACATCCTATCTTCTAAAGAGATTGGTCTTTTCACTTGCCACAAAGTGGACTTGAGGTAAGTTGAAGCTTTCATTTGCTGTATCACAAGAATCATATAATGTTGTTCATGTTTTAATGTAATAGTTATTATTTGTCAAATGATGCAATACTTGATGCATTTATGGTTTATGAAGCATGACACTATTAAGAATATAATGAGGTTTTTGAAAAAGAAGTATGGTACTTGATTGATTGTCGGGTAGACAATGGACGCAGGAGGGACCGGCGGACCTAACAAATGGTGGCAAATACTTGAGGTTGAAAAACCGGTATAGGAAAGCGACAATGAATGAGATAGAATACGGCTAATACCTGAGGTTGAAAGACTAAGTATGGAAACCTTGTATTAGTTCTCTTATTGGCCAATCATTATGAACAGGTTCTGAAAATCACGATCTATCGCTATTAGTTAGGTACCACACTTCAAGGGCCCTAAAGAATGATTTATGAAAGAAAATTATTAAATTGAATACTGCATTTAATCATTATGTGATTTGTATGTACGCTATTTGTTATTGCATCAGTTTCACCTTATTGAGCCTTTAGCTCATTAGATTCATGTGATACAAGTAGTAATGTACAGATTTAGAGGTTGACTGAGTCTCCAGAGCGGTCGGACAGAGATTTATTCATATGCCATGCTTCGAGCTAATTTGTATCATATTTTGAAAACTCTTTTTCGTTTTTAAATAAGCCGCTCTGTTATGGTTTTGTAAAGACAAACAGTTGTACTCAGTTTTGATATATGTATATAGTGTGTTTAAAATAATTCAAGCTCTTTCTCTTATAGCTAAAAATGAGAACTTTTATTAAAAATCATAACTTTAGTAATGATGAAAAATTATCATTTCTTGACTTAACTATATCAACTTGTTTAGGCTTTACAGTTAGATTAAGGGGCGTGACAAGAATTAAGGATATCTTTCTAGTATACGGCTCTGGAGAACTAAAAGTAGAAGGCTATACAGATTCTAGTTTTCAGTCAGATATAGAGGACTCAAAGTCCATGTTTAGATACATATTCACCATAAATGGTGTTGCGGTCAGTTGGAAGAGTTCTAAGTAAGAGATGACTGCAAATGGTATTTGACGGACATCTTAAGAAGATGGGCCTGAAATACATGGGCAATTGGCACTAGGGCATGTGGGAAATTATTAAGGTAATGCCTGGCACACCAATAAGATGGACATCTTTTACACTCTTGTATTTTGATGAACATTTAAATATGTACAATTAATTAGAATTTATATAATTATTTTTACTTTGAAATTATCATTAGAACTCCCAATCAAAGAATTTTTGTGTTTTAGAAATAAAATATGAAATCAAATAAAAAATGAGATTAAAAGTTTTCTTTTTTTGCACAGGTTTTAGAGAAATTGGTGTAACTTTTGATTCTAAAATGGTTTTTGGTTAAAATTTGAGGCTATGGATTGATAAGTCATTCATCTACAAGTTCATGCAAACTTTGAGTATCATACTAAATATTTAAGGATCAAAGAAGTTGGATTATAAGTAGTTGTACAAAATAAAATACCAAAACTTTGGATCAGAGTTTAGCCTAGTCCTGACCTATTTTACCTATTAGGTTATATCTCTTAAACCAAAAAATTTTTAAGCTGAAATTAGGATATGTTTATACACAAAAGATAGATAAACAAGTTTGCTGAAGAGAAGATGGTGAGAAAATATGTCAATAAACATGATGCAATGTGTTGCTGATGTTGAAGGATAGCTCTTGAACATAATCCCATAATTTGACCATATGTCCGTTCATCTTGCAGCCAAATTTGACAAATGACATTTGAAAATATATCATCAAAGAAAGATTTACAACTTTTATGCTTTACTCGTTATCAAAAGTTTGTTGTATCCAGCCTAAAAATTTAATTCAATTGGGTAGTTAAAAACTTAGAGGATTTGGTGTAACAACTCTTGATAACTAGCATTCTACTTGATTTTTAACTCCTCAATTATATGTTTGGCCTCTAGATTACTCCAAACACTATAAATAGGCCACGTATTAAACTTGTAAGAGTAGGTGGAGAAGGGTAGAGTAGAAAAGAAAGTTTTATTATTGTCTTTCTTTAGGCTAAGTTTTCTAGTAGTAATAGAAATGTATTCTCTAGTTTCTCTTCTATTTTTAGTCTTTTCTACTTTCATTATGTCTTTTTGAATTTCATTTAGTGTAGGAGAAAGGGTAAACCTCTTGATGGAGGAAAAGAAACGGTTATAAAAGTAAAAAATATTTAAGTGTATTGTATTATTGTTTTACTTTTTTATATAAACCATACTTGTTTTGTGGTGATTCTTGATTTATCTATCACTAATGATACAACAAATACTTGAGTTCATTTAACTAGACGTTTGATTTTACTATAGCAACCGTTAACGTGAAACCTTGATCTGTTATAAACAAATGTGTGCATAAATATTTGATCCCATAAACAAGTATTGGTGTTAAGAGATAATTTAAAATTAGAAAAATAATATCATAATTACCTTAATACATGAGTTATTTGATAATATCTTTCAATTAGAACATTTATTATATATGGATTCCAATAGTGGCAATTAATAGAGGCAAAAAGAATAAATAATCATTCCTCTATTCAAAACTCAAGAGCGGATCCCTAATCCTCATTACTTTTATTACTTTAGTTTTTTTAAGTTATAGTATACATTATTTTTTGTATATTTTAAACTACATAAAGCCTTTTTTTTTTTTAGAAATATAATCCTGAAATCTATTCTAAACCTCCTCGAAATTCTTTTCATTCTTGTTTCATTTTTCCTCTCAATGCAAATAACTTTCAATTCAAACCAGTTATGATCCATTTACTTCCTAATTTCCATGATTTAGATTCTAAAAGTCCTTATTTACATCTGAAATAATTTGATGAAGTATGTGCCACTTTTGATGATCAAACTTATACAAATGAGATTGTTAAGCTCAAATTATTTTCTTTTTCTTTAAAAGATAAAGCAAAAATTTGGGTTAATTCTTTAAAACATATGCCAATTAGATTTTGGCAAGAAATAGAAGCTGAATTTTTAAAAAAGTTCTTTCCAACTCATAAAACGAATATTTTGAAAAGATAAATCCAGAACTTCTCTCAAAATTCTAATGAAGTTTTCTTTAAATGTTGGGAAAGAATTAAAAATTTGTTGAATTCATGCCCACATCATGGTTTTGAAAAATGACGCTTATTTAGTTTCTTTTATGAAGGTTTAACTCGTGAAATAAAATAATTTGTTGAAACAATGTGTAATGCTGAGTTTCTTGATAAAGAACCTGATGAAACTTTAGAATATCTAGATTATTTGGCAAAAACTCTCAATCATGGCATAGTGTTAATTCTTTCGAAGTTTTCATTAGATCTAATCTTGCTAATAATGATAAAGAAAAATATTAACTTAGTCGAGAATATGATCTAAATACTCAGATTGATAGTTTAACAAAAAAAGTTGAGCACATGGAACTTAAAAAAGTAAAGAAAATCAAATCCTTGCAAAAAGAAGAAGTTTGTAATAATTGTGAATTTATGGGGTACTCTACCAATGAATGTCCAAACATTCC